>OY365818.1:2193721-2486453 GCA_959347315.1 Bimastos eiseni
TTTTCATTAGTCTGCTACTAGGTCTTGTTAGTTTGCTTGCTGCTTGCTCATTCTCAGAACTTGTGGAGCAAAGAGGGGTGGGGTGAGCTGGAAATAAGGATCTGGGTGTGTTCTTGGGATGTGTTCTGAAATGTTGACGTACGCCATGTTTCGAATGGAGAAGGTGAAAATCGGCTTGGATGGATTTTAAAGTGGGTTCTCTAGTTTCGACAATCTCATGGGGTTTAGGACGTTCGTCTGTACGTGTGTGTAATGTATGTCTGCGCGGGATTGTTTAATTTATTTTGGATATCTTAATGCTGAATACGTGTAAGTATTTTTGTCTCTGTGCCCATTAAATATGTGCCAGTAACACTTCCATAGTACCATTGTCGTCATGTTTAAGGCTGCTTAGAGTTACTTTTGGGCAAATGGGTGCTGCTACCTGGTGCTGAAAGTTCAGAGTATTTAATTAATTATCAATTGGCATAAAGTTTAATGAGTAAAGTCATTTCCTACCAGTCTGTTGATGAAGGCATAATCGTGAATCACTCCAGTCATTTTTCTTCAGCCACTTCTGAATATTTTTCTTGGAGCAATGATATACAAGTCCCAGAGTAATCGAATGAAATTTGCTTGAGAGAATTTTCGAGTGCCGGAGTAGTGTTGTCAAGGAATGGTATTCATCACTGTGGGAGATCAACCGTTTTATAGCTCGCTTCTCTTTGTTAAACTGATTTCAGATGAGCTTTCGAGGCTTGTAAAAAAGTATTTGGCATTATAAAAGGCTACTTCGAAGAAATTGACGTGTTACCCCCAAGGAATATTTGAGGATTATGAAGGAGCAGTTTTCCAAGTTGCACGATTATTCCAGATATTTGTGACATTTCTATTTCGTGAAGTCATTTCAGTTAAATAGCAAAGTAATCGAAGTTGACATGATTGTCTTTTACCTGCAATACTTACCTGAGTCATAAGCAAAATGAATCTTGCACAGAAGCGTGTAACAGAAAGTGTAGTCATAATAAATCTTGAACAAATATGGCTGAAGGTTTGAAGGGTGATAGTGTTGAAGATTTGCAAATGAAGTCTGGCAGTTTAACGACGGGCTTGTGCTGATTGTAACGGGAAATGCGGCTTGTCGTCAAAAGGTGTTAATGCTTGTGAAATCTGATGCGTTGCAGGAGTTTATGGCACAGTGCAACGCGTGAAGATTCTCTACAACAAGAAAGACACAGCACTGGTTCAATATGCGGATTCAATGCAGGCGCACAACGGTACGGCAAAAATTTCTTTCTCTGTTGTTCGATCCTAATTCCTAAATATGCTGTAAAGGCTTTGTTGTTTAAATGTCATGTAAAGTGGTGTGTAAGCTGTCGGTTTCAAAATAAAGAATATACATGCTTACTGGCTTAAATACAAGAACTTTTAATAATGATTAGAGACCTGGGGGACTGGCTTAAAGTAATCAATAAGCAACATTATTACTATCATCATCAATACAATTTCTGTTGCTAGCTATTACTATACTAGATGTTTGCCCCTGCTACAACACTTGAGGAAAACATTTTAAATGTCCTCCTCCCTCATCCACTTTGCATCTTTTCTATTGTGAATGTGAAGGTCTGTTGTGTTTGTTTTGCAAGGCAGCTGTAGGTATCGTTGTACACGTCAAATCTTGTTGGTTCTGCTGGAAGTTATGTCCAAATTCCTTTTATTATATGTGTCTATGCTTAGTTTTGCTGGTGTGTTTTTAATGAATAGTTCATCATGTGCTAACCCAAAGTCCAGTTGTTAGTGTGCAGGTCTGAGATGTCGGTGGTTGAAATTTGTTTCAAGATTTCTGCGCCTCGGTCAACTCGAATGTGATGAGCATGCCGCCACTGTTTGCGCCATGACAGTGCCAGTCCCAAGCCTGGATAAAGGAGGAGGGTGAAGCTAGTGATCTATGTCATCACACAGTGTCGTTAAACTGCGACCACTCCTGCCGAACACACAATGTTGGTGCGATGTTGCTTTGCGGAGTTACTTCGTAACACTACTTTGCAATGCAACTTGGCATTGTGCCTTGCAACGTGCGTTTATTCGTGCATTTACTAGCGCGTGATTTTTATTCCTTTTTATTTTCCAGCCATGCAATGCCTGGATAAGATGGGTTGGTGGGGAAAGATCATCAAGGTGTCTCTCTCGAAGCACACCCACATTCAGCTTCCCAAGGAAGGCCAGTCGGTGGGTATCAGCAGTCGATGACCATCTTTCTTCCTAATCAATGTTCCCTCTAAGGCGTACGTGTGCACACGGGACGTGGAGTCTGTGCACTCAAGAATTTGGTGTGTGAGCAAGCATTTTTTTATGAAACTGGGGAAATTGAGTCTCTTAGCTGGCTGCGGTCATTTTTAGTCCAGAAACAATTGTTCCTTGTCTGATATGTCTCCTTTAGAAAAGGGAATGTTCTTAGATTTTCTGAATTTCTGACCATAGACTAATTTTGCTATCATCACATTCAGCTCAGTGTAGAATTTTGACCAAAATAGACTTTAGCATCATGCACAAGACGCCTCTGAGTCGGAATCTTGAAGGCGCACCGTAGAAATGTTTGTAATGAATATAGTTGCAACGGTATGGTTGAATACAGGGTACATGTTACCCATTAAAATTAAGAACTAACTAGAAGGGAAAGGAATGAAATTGAGGCCACATGAGACTATTTGCGGAATGACTTTAAATTGAAGTAGATGGGGAGCGTCCACCGATTACACTGGCATTTATCCGATGATGTGTGTGTAACTGTTGATTTCTTTTTTGTTTATAAGGAGTCGTGGATGACGAAGGATTTCACCAACTCTCAGATGCACCGATTCAAGAATCCAAACTCGAAAAACGCCAGCAACGTCAATCCGCCGTCAGCCACTCTCCATCTATCCAACATCGCGTAAGACTCTCTTACGTTACAGATGTTTATCCCAATGTAGTGTAAATGAACATTTATATAGCGCTCTTTCAAGATATCTACTCAGAGGTGCTCTCTGTGCTGGCTTATATGATGTTAAATGTCATTACTAACAAATAATATCACAATAGTTAGGAAAACAGTGAGCTGAAAGAGTCCCCAGTGGTGGGCCCACGCACAAGCGGGGAACCAACCGAAGGATTCCTGTTGACAGCTGATAGATGTCTTGGATCTTCAGAGGCATATGTTATAGGTATCTTGTTGTAAGTTTAGTCTGCTGTTGCAGTTGGGCCAGACTGCTTGGAATAGCCTTCCAATGGATCTTCGACTCTTGACTAGGAACTCTCTACCCTATTTTTATTCCACTCTGAACGCTGTCTTATTTGGCCGAGGTTGGACCAGGAGCGCCTCTGAGTAGATTTTTTGAAGAGGTGCTATATTAAGTTTTGTTGATTGATTGATTGATTGATTGATTAATTGATATGCCCAGACTAAGAATATAATGAAAACACTGTCACTTGAAAAGCTATTGGTTTTTATGGTTATTCTGTCTATGCTCGGCTTACATCAGAAGATGTGCAATCCCACTTCTGACTCGCGTGTGATGTTTCTTTCAACAGGGCGTCGACCACAGATGACGATCTGAAAGAGCTGTTTGGCCAGTACGGCACAGTGACCGGCTTTAAATTCTTGATGTAAGTATCTAGCTCACACATTTTCTGCCACTTTAGTCAGTTGCAAATATTCTGTCAGTTTCGTGAGGAGTGATATAATAAAATGGCTGTCAAAATTCTTAGGTATTTAGGTTGCATTTTTGTCGCTAGTGGTAAAATCTTCTGGCTGCAATAATTAACCGAAAATACCCTTAGACTTGTGTACTCAACATAGCCCAATGTCTGGCTTTTCTGACCTAAAAGATTTCAACCGGGATTCTCCAATGAACTTGAATTCACTTTTCATCTATGATGCATATGCATCTTGCAAACGGTTCAATGCAAGTTGTTAAAATGAAGTTAGAGTTTAATAATTGTGTAGCTGAGAAAGTCAAGTTTGGCAGCTGGTTAATGTATGTCCAGTGTCCTTTGCGTGGAGTATTGTGTCACAGTGATGGATTAAGTAGATTCCATTGTGTGATGATCATATTTAAGGTATGAATGTCACTAAGTTAGTGTTAAAGAACTGCTTTCGACTGAAGTGGGAGTAGAGAGAGGTTTTTTAGAATCTGGTTAAGCTTCCCATGGCAATTTCTATTTCAGGAAAGACAAGAAGATGGCGCTTATTCAGATGGATACCCTCGAAGAAGCCATCGAAGCACTGGTCGTAAGTTATCGTATTGACGTCGATTCCTCTTATTTAGGGTAATGTAATGTAAAGTAATATTGTACACTCAAATCAGAGGCGCTCACGACTCAAAACAAAGCTAAACAGAAAAAAGGAAAGTCTCCAAGCCTTCTGGAAGGCAGCAAGCGAGAGAGAGCAGCTCCTTCCGAAGAGGAAGAGGGTTGTTCCAGTTGGTGAGCCAAAATATTCTATGGTTGCTATGGTCATCTAAACTCAATTAATTAAAGATAAGAATTGGCTGGTGGAATTTGTTAATCGATTAGAATTAGAATTGTAAAAATCTTGTATTTAATCGGTTAGAATTCAAGTGCTGTTTGTCGAGTTGATTACCTAATCAATTAGTTTAATTGCTTTTCAATTAGAATCAGCTAATTAGGATTGAAATCAGCAGATCTTTTATCTAATTTTGACTGTAATTTAGTTACCCACACCGCAAAAATGATCAAAGCATTCAGATTCGAAAAAACTTACTTTCTTTGAACTCTTTAACCCTTTAATGACCAGCATTATTGATTATGCCTTGCTGTGGGGTTAACAACTTGCCAAGTATAAGGTTTTAAAGTAAACGAGCAGTGAACTGTTGTGATGCTTGATAAACATGTATTTACTGTATTTTTAATTAATAATAGAATGATTTGCCCTAGTCTTGTCTGACCATTTTCGTAACAGTTTTTGATTTTCTTCATGTTTGTCGTCTTTTAATTAAGGAGCTTCATAACCACGAGATCGCTGGCAGCCACCTGCGCGTCTCGTTCACTAAGTCGAGTATCTGATCTGACGTCTGCATTCTTCCTGTATGACTTTGCCACATCTTTGCTGCAAGCAAAGTCGTTACAAAGAGGATATGACTGATTGTAATTCTGTGTCACTGACGTTTTGATTACACCTTTGCGGTTAGGTTACTCCGGACGCCACGCAATATTACGTTTCATGATACCGTTGTTCATATTACGCTATGTAAAAACTGTGCATTTCACATATCTTAAATTGTGTGTATGAGGCGTGCATGACGATTGCGTAATGGTATTTACGCATCGAATACATAAGTTTTACATGAATTGAGTCGTTTTTCGCACATTAAACATGTCAATTCAAATTGCTGCATGTATGTTGTGTCACAAACAGTCTGTTATCGACTAATTCCTATTTACGAGTCGGCATGCGGCTGCAGAAGTGTAACATTTTCTTGCTTCTTGTCTTCTGTTGTGTGGTAATAAATTTTTAAGAAATTTATCAGTCTACCAGTGTGTACTTTGATTATTTTGTTCAACAGTTCTCTGGTTCTGAAACGAGAATATTGATTTCCACGAAGTTCTCTCCCTTTTCTTGCGTTGAAACTTTGCTTAGCGCACATATATTTAAAGATAATTGCACGGCAACCAGTCTCTTCTTATCTAGGGCTGACCAGACGTCCCGGTTTTCCCGGGACGGTCCCGGTTTTCTGCTAGATATCCCGGAAAGGTAGGCCAAACCCTAAAAATGTCCCGTTTTTTTAAAACTGACCTGACTTATCAACGTCTCTGTGATTTTACTACTGGCATCTGGCGAGTAAATTCATTTTTAACTTCACTTTTATTTATTACCATAATAATACCTCTATCGGTTCTAAGCGCCATATTTTAAAATTATTCTACAATTTTTGGAACTAATTCTCCAGTTGAGCAAGTTTTCTCACTGATGAACTCTTAATTGGTCAGATCAAAAGAGTCGATCATCTGAAGAAACTCTTGAAGCTGTTGTGATGGTGAAAGTGAATATTATGGAAGAAACATTTGTTGAATTTTATGACAGAATATTAGCAGAAAAAACCTTTTTAGAAGCATACACTCAAGCGCCAAATATGAGTGACTGATTTGATAAATTTAGAAAATTTAAAAGCAGGATTTGTTATGATAGAATGTTAGCAGACAAAAAAACTTTTAAGAAACATTACATTCCGGTGCGAAATTTGAGTGAATGATTTGATAAATGTAGACTATTAATTACAAGCATGATTTCCATTAAAAACTTTCAGCTATACCAATATAATGCATAAATATATACTTACAAACGAATTATTTAACTGAGACGGAGATCGAATGAATGTAAAATCATTTAAAAATACGAACTTTTTAGAAATATTATTTTACTCTAAAGCATAGAATGTGAATATCATATCGTGTACATTTGAAACGGCCTTTCTCTGCTCCATAAATCGTGTATTGGCAATTTTATGACCAATTTAAAGCTTACGTTTACTTTTGGACTGGAGTTGGGACCTGCTATATAAATGCTATATAAATTTCGGAATGAATTAATTGTGTCACTCGTAGTTTACTTGATAGAGCAGCGGTTCTCGACCTTTTTGACATGGTGACCCACTTTGCAGTATCTAGATCCTATCAAGACCCACCATTCCACAATCTGGCAGCATGTATTAGGCAATTTACATGGCGCCTTATAAGAACCTGTCGAAGGCGCTAAACGTAGCTACCCAACAGATCTAAACAAATGCGATTTGAGTAATTTAGAAAAGTTGGCTTCAAGCAGTGCAATGTTGCGAAGTTGTAACGAAAGAGTGTTCCAGTATGATGGTCCAATGCATGAGAAGGCACGGTTTGTCCGGATCGATGTACGGGAGCGTGGGACCATCAAGTCCCCACGAGCCGCAGCACGCAAGGATCGACGACCTGGCTGGAGACGGGAAGACAGAGCTCTCTGATGCATCCTAGAGCCGTACCGACCACCGATGTCCGTCCCATGAGGATGATCTTTAATGTGATCCTATCCTCAACCGGTTAGGTTAAGGATAGGATCACATCCTATCCTCAATTAAATCTAAAATTGTACGCTCTTTTGAGAGGTGTCTCGCACACGAATCGCTAGGTGGCATCGTACATGTATTTATTGAATTTACAATAATAATTATGATTGCTATTATTACTTTAGCTTATTTACCATTTAACACTGCTATTTAGTAAGTAAATAAAACTACTTTCCTCTAAGTTCAATAATTGATTGCCAAAAATAAGGCGCAATTGATTAATGTAATTATACTTTTAGACACCTTTACTTAAGGAGGTATTGATAGGATATTTTATAAGTACTGCGACGCGTATATGAGATAGTTAGGAGTAAACGGGTTGATAGTTACACATTCTGAGGATAGGCCCTATGGTCCAGTAAATGCATTGCATTTGAGGAGGAATGTGTAGCGGTTCCCCAGCTCCCAACTTTTGCAAAGCTTCCGTTTTGGCGTTTCAATTTCTTGTTGAAGAAAGCTTCAATTTTTCTGTCCAACAGTAATCATTGATGGACAAAGTGAGCGATGCTGAAATGAATACTAGAAGAACTTTATTCTGTAGAGGTATTGCATGGGTTACAATAAAGTGCCTGTTTTGTCCTTTCTCAAGACGAATTTCTTTTATATGGAAGCGATTGGTGTGCGCTTGTTTAGAATATAGCTAGATTGAGTTCGTTTTCACAAGGTTTAGCGATTATTTGTTAGCTTTAAGCTCTCCAACTCTTCAAACAGTTATTTTTCCGCATTCTACCCTAAATAACACAACGAATTGTTTAACATAAACTCGTTGAAATGTACTAATGACTAGGCCCATCGAAATAGCAATAACATAGGCACTAATTAAGGACGGTTATATAAATCCTCTGAATAAATGAATGAATAGTAGAGGCCTACTTAGTAAGTGTATTAATTGACATTTTAGTACGTGTCGGTGCCGCTGGTGTCCCCTCCTCTTTTCTCCAGGTTTTTGACTGGTACAACGGTACGCTGGCCTACTATAGCACAAAAACTCTCTTAAAATTACAACCCCAGGTGGCGTCACTGTAGTGCCTATACCCGAAACGTACAACATGCTATCATAATCATACGGAATACATCAGAAGTGCAATTCTAAAACTAAGCGCAGGACAACAACGTATTCACGAGCGCTGTGCTTGCTGAAAGAAAAGTTTGACGTCTCGGTACGTTCGAAAACTAGACATCCACTACGATCACAGGCACAGTGCTGCCAGGAACTGAAAACAGACACACACGGTGGTCAAATAAACAGCGCTCGGCGCGAAGCTAGCAGCAGAGGAAGGGTCCGATCCTCCTCCTCCTCCTCCTCCTCCTCCTCCTCCTCCTCCTCCTCCTCCTCCTCCTCCTCCTCCTCCTCCTCCTCCTCCTCCTCCTCCTCCTCCTCCTCCTCCTCCTCCTCCTCCTCCTCTAGGCTTCTCAAGCAAGTTCTTCATCCACAATGCCTCAGCGCCATTGACCGATTCATAGTCGTTAGAGAGCGGCCCTTAATAAATTCATAACAATTATAATGAAAATGATGATGATGACGACGACGACGACGACGACGACGGCTGCGGCGGAGGCGGCGATGACGACGACGAAGATGATGATGATGATGGTGGTGATTGTGGTGGTGGTTAGCCGCTCCAGAGAAACCGCATTTATGATTTATAAATCCTAGGGGATTGAAGTCGGCCTACCTCAGGGCTTGATGGAGGCGAAATATAAGATAAGTTAGATAACACAGGACTTCTATTTCCCCTCCAAAAGTGAACATGACCTGAAACTAGCACCCGGATGTTAGAAAAATTATCAATAAATGAAGAAATGAAATAAACAAACTGTTGACTTACGAGCTGGTTTGGTTGTGACCTCCACGGTCTGTTTATCGCTCCAGAATCCGACGGTCACTCCTCTGACCAGCGGAATGCAGTCGATCGTAATCGCATATTTTGTGTTGGGAATGAGATTGGAAAGCGTGATCGATGTTTCAGTGGTGTTTTGTATCTAATATCAACGAAATGCAGCACACCGTGTTGACGCTAACACCAATCGTAATCGTAACTTCAATAACAACACTTATATAGCGCATTTAAGAAGAGGCGCTGCAACAGAGTTGTCATGAAATTCTTGAACGGCTTGACAAAGGCTAAGCGGAAAATTCGTTTTGAGGTATTGATGTTGTTATTATGGCAGAGGAGTCCACATTTTCAGAAAGGAGGTAGAGACAGGATGAGAGATAGCAGAGTTATTTATCGAGCGATGGTAGATATGAAGGATGGGATGTGATCAAAGATTGTTCGAAGAGTAGGGGGAAGCGCCTTTAGTCGAAGAGAAAGAGGTTGATAATTTTTTTGATGATTGTCAGTGATGTAGCCTAAGTGTTATGCATTCTTTCTCTCTGTCTAGGTCCGTCCGTCCGTCTGTCTGTATATATATATATATATATATATATATATATATATATATATATATATATATATATATATATATATATATATGTATAAATATAAATTTATCTGAAGTAAAAGGAAGTCAGGCTTACCGAGATGTTGGAAGATGGATTGTCATAGGCTACTCGAAACACTAATGGTTTATATAGAGTGGGAGATGTCCAGTTCAGACTGATGCGATCCTCTGCAGCATTGACTTGTTCAATTCTGACAGGATTCGGTTTAACTATTTCAAAAATAAAACCACAAACAATAAACCACAGAATAAAAACAGCAAATGACTTTACCAAATCCGTTGCCTCTGGTTCACAAGTGTGTTACTGATGTAACCCTAAAGGAAATAGCTATTCAGCGTTCGCGATTAAGCTGATGCCCATTGCTTTTCTTTCGACAGGCGCTTTAGAAGTTTTGAGATAACAATTGCAAATTACAGCGCATTATCATAACTACATCGTTAGGGGTCGATATCTATAATGACCAAGTGATAATCGATGACGCTAACGATAAAGGTCCATGCACTTGCGAATACACACAAACACATGGGATTGCATACTGCAAATGTGTTTGCCTTCAACATCCCTCGATTGTGATATTAATCTCAAACTGTATCCGAAACTGATAAAATGTGTTCTTGAGTTACGTAGGAAGAGAGGGAAGTGTATGTAGGCTGAACAATGTCATGTGTGTGTGTGTGCGTGCTTGGATAATGGACACAATAACATTGCTCTGATTATTGCTGGATAATGCGCACAATTGCTCTGCATTACAACTGCAGTTGCGTCGTCGAAGCGTGTACACTTCTGAGCAACAATTAATGTTGGAAGAAGGGCGATATCAAATTTTAGTTGTATTGTATTTCGGTTGTATCTATGTATGTTGCTATATGTATAATTATGTATAATTATGCATAATTATGTTTGTTTGAACACATAAATGTATGCAGAAATAGCTATCAATATGGCGGATTTGAACACAATTTATGTGTTCAAAAGCTGGGAGCTTGACTGATAGTAATCAGACAGTAATCAGATAGTAATCAGCCAAGCTCCCAGCTTTTAATATAGGATGTGACCTGTTTATGTATGGAATAGGAACTTGAATAGCAGTTGACTAGCCAGCTATTGAAACTTGCAATTTCGTGTGACACTCCAAAATTATGACTTCAAACTGAAACTCGGACTCTTTTGTAAGACGTATGTGACAATAAGACTTGAAATCCGAATTGTTGGTTAAACTTGTTTAGATTGTACTGTGATTGTAGTAGACCTACACTTTCTGTCATTACGTAGAGGGATGTCCATGTTCGTTCCCTCGTCGGTATCATTTGGTTGAATTAATTTTAGGCTCAACACAAAGCTTTCAACCCGACACGACATATTGCCTCTGGCATGCACAGGCAGTTTAAGCAGCATTCAGCGTGGTTGGTTGGTTAGTATTTGGCGGCGCCATGATCAGTTCAATAGGCCTACTAGACTATCTAATTCAAAATCAGTACTCATTTCCTCAAACCGTGGTTTTGGAAAGTAGAAGATAAATCAGCGATTGGGCGCATTCTCTGAGAAGATAAATAAGCGATTTTAGTAGGCTACCCATAAAGAAGCAAGGCTCTTGTAACTTAGATAGCGAAAATGTGATAATCTCAGACACCGCACTGCATCAAAAAAGAAGAAAAACGATCGTTAAAATAACGGCGATTTTCGATTCGATAAGGCCCTTCTTACAAACCTCAGAGATGCGCACATTGAAACGGTGCATACGTTAAAACCTGTAGTTTCAATGTGCGCATCCTAGAAGCAGCCCTAGACAGACTGGAAGAGATGGGACCGTTGGGATCACGAGGACGTAGAGAACTCCAGATGGAGGAGGGATCGACACTTGAAAATGAACTGTGGCCAGAGACAGGATTTGTAACATGACCAACATACTCTCCAAAAGATGCTGGTCGAAGAGGAAATCGGAGTATTTTCATGGCTGCATGGTGCATACGTAAATATTGATGGCAAATTTTGGCTGGTGCAGACTAACATTACACGAAAATGATTCTCGCAATATTGTTTGGTAATCGTAGTCGCGAACTCCAAATAGTCTAAAGCGCCACTTAAAAACTAAGTACAGGACACCAGCTGTTTTCACAAGCACTGCGTCATGTCAGAAAGGTTGCTCAGAGATACCAAGATCCGAGAGACTAGAGTGAGGATAGGTCTCAGTCAATATCTGAATATCTAGCTCAGCCTGAGCCTGCGACTGCCAATCCATATAAATTCTGTTTTGGAGGGATTTAAGAGGAGGCGATTGGAGGCCATCCATCCAGAGAGGACCTTTATGGCATCACGTATCAACCCAACCGAGACTATTGCTGCAGTTGCTTTACAATGGACATAAACTTGAATGTCATCTTCATACAATTAATGCAGGAGGCCAGATAGAGTAAGCAGGGGACTGATATCAGAGGTATAGAGAATGTAGAGCAAAGGACCCAGCGCTGAACCCTGAGGAACTCCAAAAGGGGCAGGGACCCAGCGAGACCGAGAGGTACCAGTAACCACACATTTGGTACGGTCAGTAAGAAAGGAGCGGAGCCATTCAAGAGGGCCGCCAGTCAAGCCAAAGGAAAAAAAGGCAATCAATCAACATGCTCTATAGCCTACATGCATGATCGTAAGCAACAGGCCACCAGTTACGTCCTCCTACCGATCCTGTCAACGTAGACAATCTTCTTCTTGCTGAATGCTGTGGCATTGTAAGCGTTGGTGGATTTCAACCAAACGCAGTGATTTAGAAAATAGAACGAGCCAGAACCGTCCAACGGTTCCCAAATGCAGCGACCGCGTCCTCTCTCACGGATCGGGTTAGGACACGCGAAGGACTTTACAACCTTCCTAGCGTACCTGTCAATAAATAAATAAATAAATCAATCAATCAATCAATCAACAATAAACCACACCTATTAGCAAGCGAGCGAGTAACACATACACAGCACCACAAGATCACGAAGGAGTACATATATAAATTCATTATAACAATGAGTGTCATTAAGTAAGAACAGAGCAGTTTGTAAATTCTTCTAATTATATATACATATATATAGGATATATATATATAGGATATATATATATATGTATATATATATATGATACATATATAAGGGAAGACAACGCAGTGAATGCAGAATGGGTCCATTATTATGTCCAACGCTTCAATACTTACGACCGACTGTAAACCATTGAGAAGGATATATTGTCCTTTTCTTCCCAACTGCAAATCATTCTCATCCAGTTGTACACGATGCAATCGGTAGCATTTGGAAATCGAGGTTCATCTGGGAATTGTAAAACAGATATTAACCGTAATTTATAAAATCCAATTCCAATTGAAAAACCGTAAATTAAGAGCAAGGATTCCGTTGCTCTTGCGTAAGAATTCATTTTTATTCGTTTGAATTTACAAACTGCAAATTTAAAGCAGCAACTCTGCAGCTGTTCTGCAAGATTTAATTTTTTAACCATGAATTTTGGCAACATTTCTACATCTATTAGGCTTACTTAGGCCTAGCAGTTCAATTAATTTAACGGTGTAGCTTCATTGTAAGAAAACTTTATCAGCGCCTTAATCCACATTGATTTTTCCTCATACAGTTGCGATCAGACATCTTTTTATTTAGATGCTTTCGACATGTTAAGTACACGGATGTTTTGTTCGTTGTTTCGTACTTGCTAATTTGTGCACGTCGTACGTTTTCAGACGTCTGATTAAAGAATATACTTACTTACTTAACTGTAACTTTGAGGCAATCACATCGCTCTACAATTTCGACGCAACTTTGCCCAGAGACTTTGAACATCCATGCCATCTGTCAGCTATTATTGCACAACACCTCCTATGTTCCGTCTAATGGTCGGATGTGTAGTTCAGAACCTTGTCCGAAAGGCAGCGTATTAAAATACAGTTGTAAGTACCACAATCTTCCTATCACTATAGAACTTTTCCTACCTTTCATTCAGATAGTTTTTATCATTAAAAACTAAACAAAGAAAAGTAATAACTAACCTACGACAATGGTCACCTCATCCAAAATAAACTCCCCTAAGTGACAAGATATTTTTCCTGACGACATGTTGATGTTAACATTCGAGATGGTCAGACTGACGGTTCGATTATCGACGACTTTAGGCACGTATACCACATGGATATCATGTTTAGCAAAGCTGAAGAATATAGGCCCATCCTGATCTAAGATGTCCTCTGTAATATCGACGTCCAGTGTACAGCTCAGCGTTAGGCTTCGATTATTGAAAGCCGAAGGAGTAGATGGGGAGATGGCTGAAAGTTTAAAATACGCGAAAATCAAAGTATTACGCATTATCGTCATCATTTAGGTGACATATGTGTCTCATACTAATGAAACTGAATGTCAGACAAGATCAATTGTTGCTATTAGTAACTTCTGTTGCGCCAGAGTAGCCTGTTATGCACAAGGCATCGACCGATGGCTCACTATAATCTAGATTATACTCAGATACATGGGCGTTCACACCATAGAAGCCTTGGAGCAAATTCCCCTCTAAGAAATAGATGAGGGAGAGATTTCATTGAGAAATTAGGGGAAGTTAATTTAAAAAAATAATCTTCATACCATTGAAAATCTTTTATTACTTGCAGTTGAGAAATTCTGTTCTATTTTACGGTGTCAATTTGTGCCATTGATTTGGTTAAATCCATTATTTATCTTTGAATAATATTAGTCCGTCTGTCAGTGAAAATTGGGAGGAAGTTGCCCTAATCACTTAGGGGGGATTAAGTTGCTCTATTGACTTAGAGGGGGTGACGTCTCTGATCAGATCGACACCCAGACGATTAGCATGTAAGACAACATGATAGCCAACGGGCGCCCTGCAATTTGAGAGAGAGAGAGAGAGCGAGAGAGAGAGAGAGAGAGAGAGAGAGAGAGAGAGAGAGAGAGAGAGAGAGAGAGAGAGAGAGAGAGAGAGAAAGAGAATGAGTGAGATAGACAGACAGACAGACAGACAGAGGGAAAGGGAGAGAGAGAGTTCTTAAAGTATCTTTAACAACCGAAAGAGCTCGTTATCCAAGAACATCTCTTAGTTTTAAGTATGACCAGACACGACAATCAGAATGATCACGTTGAATAACGGTTAATTCAGATAAATATTTAATTGTAACTGTAATTGTCATTGAAAACTTATATAGCGCCACTCGTAATCAGAAGCGTTCACGATTCAACACAAAGCGAGGCGGAGAACAGGAAAGTCTTAAGGCGCTTGCGACAGGCGGCAGAGGTGAGAAAGAGGGAGGCTGTTCCAGCTGGTGAGACCCACATAGGCGAGGCCCCTGGATTGGGCTGTGGAAGAGCGCATGCGGGGAACCAACAGAAGTTGTGGGAAGAGGAACGAAGGGAAAAACGGTGCGGAATAGAGGAGACCCTAATGCAGAAGGCCAAGGAGACAGCTGCGCATCAGCGCGAGGGTCTTGAAACGGATGCGTTGAGGTGCTGGGAGCCAGTGGAGGGATTCGCGAATGAAGGAAGCGATGTGGCCACATTTTGGAAGCATCATGGTTGGTCACGGTTTAAGGTTTCATAGACAAAGGTCAATCCTTTGCCGAGTAGGAGGCCAGAACACCACCCTGTCATCATCATCACATTTGTTGGCAATCATACTTACTTCCTTTTATCGACGTAGCCCGAGCCAGACTGACGACCAACGCCAGGACAACGAATCCGCAGACCAGGCGATGATCCATCATTGTCCAATAATATCTTTATCCTCACAAGTACACGTTCTCTAGGCACCTGTTTCAAATAATTGCGTCAAACATTAACACTAGGAAATATTGTGTTGCCTAATAGGAGTAGTTTCCGTTTGAAAACACTTTGCGATAAGAAAGATCTTTACACTAAAATGAAAGTGTAAAGAATTTCTTGGCCACCACAATTACTGTGGCCTCGAATTTGCTCGCCTTGGTGGAGAACTGCGCAATTACAAGACTCGGTGGTCTCCGGGTTCTTCACAGGGTCGATGAAGGTGGAAGGGCCTGGCTCAGCAAGCCAATCATTGGCAAATAATAATGCTTGTTTTACAATAAATCACACAATAAGAGCAACAAATAATAATGGAACTATGTACAATTATCTACAGGGACCTCAGTTTGCACAGACTTATAACCATCACTTACCAGTGTCCCGAGGATATGATCGCAATTACTGCTTCGAACTGATGCACCGCAGTTTTGAAGGATGTTGCTGAGTAATCGTGAGAGAAGGACTTGTTAAAAATCCCTATAATTATAGTTAATTTCATGAGTTAATTACTCGCCGTGCTATTTAGCAACACCCACGCGGCATTTTCAACGAATTAGTGTTCAAACGAGACTTGTTAATTAGTTTTCATTGTCCTTTGCACGCAGTTAAGGATTCCATTTAATCGATGTAGTACTAAATCCGGCTGTAACATTAGATGAGTTGGGTGAGGAAGGCTGCTG
The DNA here is from genome assembly GCA_959347315.1 of Bimastos eiseni. Classification (NCBI taxonomy): domain Eukaryota; kingdom Metazoa; phylum Annelida; class Clitellata; order Crassiclitellata; family Lumbricidae; genus Bimastos; species Bimastos eiseni. Next base: position 2,209,722 of record OY365818.1, read on the forward strand.
ATGTAACAGTTCATAGCTTAGCCTTAGATTAACATAATTATATTGTCGATATGTTTCAATCATAACAAGCTATCCAGTGATAAGAATAATAATGGATTATGACTGATAATGACTACGATTTCATCTGATTCATGTTTGAAGCATTGTCATCAAGACGCTAAAGAAGCCAATTGACTGAATAATCTACACGATCAATGTCGACCATCGGGAACCTGTAGAGTAGTGGTGAACAGGCTGGAACGCAGAACTGAGGAACCGAGTTCGAGACCCGATGGCCCTTTCATTCTTTTGCAATATAAATGAAATTTTCTTCTTTAAGTAGAAATCGTGCATTCACAGCTTCACATAAAAGACACGACGGTTGAGATTCTGGAAAATGTTCTTCGTATAGTATAAAATTAAGACAACCGTAAATATTGTCACAATTTCATAATAAGTTTACAAACTGAAATTGGAGTAGAAATACTCCTCGCTGAGAAGAGAAATTAATATGCGTTTGGTGTCGCGCCACTAATATTTCTTTGTGCACTCTAAACTCTAAAGTATATAATTAGCTGAGCAACGTTGACTATTGCCTTGACTTTTTCTTTGGCTTGTCTCTCTGTCTTTGTTCAAGCGACGCATATTCGTTCACGTCTTTATCTTCTCCCAAACTTGCATAGGCTGACTCTTGTTCTCCAGCCTACAACAAAACTCAAAATAGCTCTAGAACTGTCTTAAATTGGACGAATAAGTAAGCCTAAGAACGTTAATCTCAATAAGTTGCCCAAGATTATTTATGCAGATATAGGCCAAAGGCAGACGAAGAAATAAAGAAACGTAGTCGACTTCATTTTCTTAGCCACGGCATATGAGTGTGGCACAGTGGCCGATTGGTCAGAGCAGTCGGCCTGTAACGCGTAGAGTGCGGGTTCAACCTCATCCGAGGAGTCACTGTGTAAGGACCTTGAGCAAGTCCCTCACGCACAATTATTGCTCTGCATTACAACTGCAGCTGCGCCGTCGAGGCGTGTGTGCACTGAATGTTAGAAGGGCGACATCAAATAAGAGTTGGATTGTATTGTGTGATTGCGGCTGGCCAGCCCTCTCTCGCGACGTACCATCTTCCCAGCGACGGTGCAAGTGCAGGGGGCCCATCGTAACAGAGCTGGCCCGAGCGTGCAGATAGAGTCGAATGATCGATTTCACCTCTGACCTTTAGATTCACACAATTCAGACTGTGAGACAAAACACTAATAAACAAAACTACTTTTGGATGTCTGTATATAACTTCTTCTCACTTCCTGATTATCACGAGTGCATTGAAAGCGTATCTGTTTTTTTATAGGACCTACTACATTTATTTCATTAACCTCTGATTGTGATTGTAAAGTTAGACAAAGGTTGGTCTTGCAAAAAACGTGTCTGTTTCTGTTCGGAATGCAATCAACAAATGACTTATTAATGAAGTATATGTCCTAGGAATTGACCGATCCACATTTGATCGTTGATGAGACGAAGGACTCATCTCACGATCCACACTCTGCGCAGCGCCATCTATCAAACAAATACATATGGCTACAAATACCATAATCATTATTATTATTATTACTTTTACTATAACTTTTATTACTATTATTAGCATTACTTTGACTATTATTATTATGTTGTTAATAATGATATATATATACACACATATGTGCATATAATATATATATATATATACACGCAGGAAAAAAACCCAGTGTCACCCTCAACGAAATCCTACACGATGCTAAATGGCATCAAGTAGCCTATGCTAAAGAGCATTTCTAAAAAAGTAAATACTGATAAGAGATACCGATTATAAACTATTTTGTGGAACTCCGAAGTTATATGTGTTTCATTACTTCTAATTACTTTCTTTATATCGCTATTATGTTGGAAAGTTATCTATTATAATTATTATTATTATTATTATTATTATTATAATTATTATTATTATTATTGTGGCGGACAGGCCACAAGGCTTGGATTAAAGAATTTGTTCGTAATTAATCGGCTCGCCATAGCGCTTAATTTACGTACATTTTCTTACAGTGTTGGTATTGGAGGGAAGACCGATCGGCGGTTTGTAGTTCTGTGCATAGCGTGCAGACGCATGAATCGGGTTGAGTATAGCCTGACATGCGGTGCGTCGCTTATATTGTAGAGTGGTGACGACTGCTCTGCATATACGGTGCATTGAATTCCTTGGTTAGCGATTAATACCGCACACCCGTGTGGTCGGTGAGCGTTCGTTCAAAGCTTGGTTCACGGCAAGTTGCGAGAAAATATAGTTGCGGACGAGAGGGCGTCCAAAAAAACTAGTCCGAGCTACAGCCGAGCGTCTGGTGTTGAGACCGACTCTGCCGATCTGATAGGGCTGGGGCCCCACCCTGTTATCGATCGCGAGAAAGTCTGCAGCCGATCGTGAGGTTGCTTCCTCGGGAAGGTCCGACAGTGAAATAAATAAATCACAGGTCTGTGTAAAGACCGGGTAAAGCCCGGGTTAGCCGTTCGCATATACCAAGAGAGGCCTCGGCGGCCGACAGTGAGACAGACTGGGTGAGTCCCAGAAGGGACCGACCGCATATACCGAGAGAGGCCTCGGCGGCCGACAGTGAGACAGACTGGGTGAGTCCCAGAAGGGACCGACCGCATATACCGAGAGAGGCCTCGGCGGCCGACAGTGAGACAGACTGGGTGAGTCCCGGAAGGGACCGACCGCATATACCGAGAGAGGCATCGGCGGCCGACAGATATATAGACTGGGAAAAATCCCCGACCGCGCAGACCGTGAGAAAGTTTTGGTAACCAAGAAATATAAATGTTGGCTACCTAGATCGGTCATAGTTAATCCTCGCGTTTTCCAGCAGGTTGTCGGATACGCAAAAGTTCCGGGTGGCCGAGACCGAGAAAATTAGGGTGGCCGCTAGAAATACGGGGAAAGTTTCCCATTGAATACGTTCGATAAATACGGGGAAAGTTTCCCATTGAATACGTTCGATAAATACGGGGAAAGTTTCCCATTGAATACGTTCGATAAATACAGGGAAAGTTTCCCATTGAATACGTTCGATAAATACGGGGAGGGTGACCCCCTTGGTGCTTACGACGATTACAAGAAACGGTCGTGACTGGTGCCGAAGACCTCAATAATTGCGGCTGTTGCCTCATCTTCTTTTCCCCTGTAATATATATACTTGGCTACCTAACGTGGTCATACTTACTCCCTGTAATATATATACTTGGCTACCTAACGTGGTCATACTTACTCCCGCGGTCTTCCGTGGTTTCTTTATTTACGTGTCTAATCGCAATATCTTTACTCGCGGTTTTCCCGCGATATCTTTACTTGCGCGTCTGATTCGAAATATCTTTATTCGCGGTTTCCCCGTGATACTTCTTCTTGATTGTCTTACGGTCTTTCGATAAATATTCTTGTTGGCTACCTAACGTGGTCATACTTACTCCCGCAGTCTTCCGTGGTTTCTTGACTTGCGTGTCTGATCGCAACAATATCTTTATTCGCGGTTTCCCCGCGATATCTTTACTTGTGTGTCTGAACGCAGTATCTTTAATTGCGGTTTTCCCGCGATATCTCTTCTTGATTGTATTACGGTTTTTCGATAAATATTCTTCTTGGCTACCTAACGTGGTCATAGATACTCCCCGGGTTTTCCCGAAGTCTCAGTATATGTTACGGTGTTGGTGGATAACTGCAAAACGCAGAGGACGGTAAATCGTGGTGCATGATAATTTACACGTGTGAGGCCGGTATGCCACACACGGACATGGAGCGAGACGTACATGAAGAGTGGAAGGTGCGATTTCCGGTGGATAAGTGTCTGGGAAAAGGCGACGTTAAGATCAGTGGCCAGCATTGCCTACGGCAAAGTGACGAAGGGACTTGTTACAAATATTTCTGCTCTCCGGAACAGGGAGAACGTTTGATGCCCCCTGTTGGCGATTGTTCAAGAGTCACGAGATGTAGAATGATACGACGAAGCTCAGGTCAGGTAGAGAGAAAGAGGAAAACCGTCTCTAAGCGAGTAAACAAGAAAGGGAAGACTCCGGTCGGTAAAAGAGCGAACCCTGTTCTGAATAAAGGCCATCCTCAGGACGTTGCCCATCCGGCGACCGCGGAAGTGATAGAGTCTGATCCCAAGACAGAGTCATATACTGTTGCCTCTTTTAGAGAAACGGTCAACCCCGATTCTCCTCTGACAGTCACTGCTACGATAGGCAGAGATGGAGAACGGTCAGGCTATGCTAAAAATCGACTTAGAAGTGACTCGAGTGGCTCCAGACACAGAAGAGAGCTGGAGCCGACACCGTTGCGCGACCTGGTAGCGTCCGAACGGTGTACGCCACATTATTATTATTATTATCATTATCATCATTCATATTATTTTTCTGTTTATTCATATTTACCCAATATAACAATGTGTTCTCAGGTCCTTTCAACTGACCTTCTTGTGCATCTCCAAGGAAATAGAAAAGCAATATGTTTTACTTATTATAGTGGTCATTTAAGTTTAATTTTAACCAACAACTTGTGAGACAGACAGATCAAAGACAAACTGACAGTGTCAAAGTAACCAATAAGCAGGTTGACAAAGACAGATAACAGTCGTGCAGTGGTTAATTGGTAATCGGTCGGCAAAACAGGATGTGTTCATCCAGCCAACATGCGAAACCACTCAGGCAGTTGCCGACCAAGACAAAGTCAACAATCCTCTCTATCCAGGATACGCAGAAGGCGTGAGATACCCTTCATGACGACGCGTTCGAGTTGCGCTAGTAGAATATATCAATATAAAAGTATTGCAGCTATTGCCTCATTGTGGCTCGATATGTAGACGATTCAAGCAAATTGTCGTATCCTCAAAACAGCTACTTCTTTGATCTATAATTACAAGATCAAGCTTTATTCGAGGCATACGGTTCTTCAGGAAATTATCATGAAGATCAAACTCCACCTCGTTAAACATGTCTTTTTCCACGTTTCTCTTCTTTCCTGGGTTCCTTTAGTGCTGTTGCATGACAAAATACATATAGTTCAACTTCAAAGTAACTAGAAACCGCATACACTAAAACGATTTTTGAAAACAGCATCTTATATTTAAACGCATGAGCCGTTATCATTATTCATTAATATCCACTAACCTGTGACAGTCAGAAGGATTGCGAGAACGATAAGTTCCATCCTTTGCGAATAATAAAATTATTACTGCTGTATCAGACCGGTAGCATACGGCAGATCACTGTTAACCAAGGACAATAATTTAACAGTTGCCATCTCTGTCTTCGTTTCGTGTGCTCATTTTTATTGCACACGTTGTGACAGATTGAGATTCAGATTCTATGTTTTTCGTATGTGACTTGTAAATGTTCGTCTTAGCAAAACATCCGGCTGCCTACACTGAATCCGGTTGATTGAGTTATCCTCTTAGCTGCTCGACTGACTGTTGGATCAAAACAATTACACGTATATAGTTTTGAATAATAATAAATTGACATTGCTTCATCATCTGGACTGACAGAATGGAGGAGTCTTCATGGGTTATTAGTAACCAAATGAATGTCATAGCAAGGGAATGATAAAATAGGCCTACACATGTCTTTTAAGTCACTACTACGATCTCATTCACCATAGGCCTTTCCTGTCCATAAGGATAGATCTTTCGGAAATTGAACGGATTTGGGTGAATGCCTTGTTATTTAAATAACAATTAGTATTCATTACTTAAAAAATATGAAGCTCCCCTTCAAGGCTGCTACTCAAGAGCGCTGCCGACCTTGGCACGGCTAAGCAAAACATACTTAAGGCGAGTATAAAATGAATCTGAGTGGAACCTGGGCAACAACCGCAACACCAACGGCAGCGGGTTCCAGAGCGAGGAACCAATCACTGAGAAGGCACGATTTTGTTGAGTAGTTGTACTGGTAAATGGGACAATGAGTAGGCCTCGCTCAGAGGAATTGAGAGGACGGCGACCAGAGGTGCACTCAAAGTAGAGCAGCAGAGAGCATGGAAGCTACTAATTGATAACAGCTAAACTAGAAAATAACAGTAGTTATCTGTAGAGCGATGAACGAAATGCAGAGGAGAAAATAATTATGAATTAGAACAAATTTGACACAAGAACATCCAACGCACAAAATTGGTTGCTACAAATTCTAAAAGAATGCATCAAACCATTCAAAAAAAACTTTATTTAATTAACGGTAAAATCATGCGATCACATAAAGACGTGGCTGTGACAATCTGGACATACTCCTCGATGTTGAAATAATGCAGTCATAGCTACAATAGCAAATATTGTCACGATCTCACAAGTTACAGACAGACATTGGAGTAGAAATACGTAGAAATACCCCTCGCTGAGAAAAGAATATAGGCCTACTTTTGGTGTCTTTTCACTAATATTCCTGTGTGTAGGCCAACCATGAACTCTAAAGCATATGTATAAGTATATGACATATGAGCAACGTTGATTAAGGCCTTGTCTGTTTCTTTGGCTTGTCTCTCTACCTTTGTTCCAGCGAAGCATATTCGTTCACGTCTCTATCTTCTCCCAAACTTACATAAGCTGACTCTTGTCCTCCAGCCTACAATGAAGCGCACAATAGCTCGACTACTGTCTTAATTTGAACGAATAAGTAAGGAAGTTAATTTTAATAAGTTACATATTTTTATTTATTCAGATGTAGGCCAAAGTCAAGCGAAGAATTAAAGAAACGTTGGCGACTTAATTTTCTGACCCACGGCATATGAGGAAGGCTGGCCAGGCCTCTCCCTCGACGAATCATCTTCCAAGCGACGGCGCAGGTGCAGAGGGGCTCAAGATCGTGGCTCAGTTGTTCAGGGAGTGCAGATGGATTGGATAATCGAAACATCGCAGGGATTTAACCTGTGAGTTTTCGATTCCCATAGTTCAGACTGTCGGGCAAAACACTAGTCAACAACACTTTTTGACGTCTGTTTACTTTCCAGATTTCCACGTGCGCATTGAAAGCGTATAATGGCATTAATCTTTTTTTGTGATTATAACGTAAGATAAATTTAGTTCTGGCCAAAGCAGTGTTTGCTTCTATTCTGCAATTAAACAACAAATAACTCACTAATGAATTGTGTGTCCTAGGAACTGACCGATCCACATTTGATCGTTGATGAGACGAAAGACTCATCTCACGATCCAAACGCTGCGCTCCACCATCTACCAAACAAATATAAATGGCTACAATAATAATAATAATGACAATAATAATAATGATAATAATAATAATAATAATAATAAACATAATAATAATAATGTTAATATTAGTAATAATAATAATAATAATTATTATTATTATTGCCAATATTAATATAATTATCATTATTAACATTATTATTATTATTTTTATTATTATTATTATTTTTATTATTATTATATTATTAATGATAATATATTATATAATAATAAAAATATAAAAGAATTATAATAATATAATATAATAATAATAATATAATTATTATTTTTTCCCCGAGGTACATATGATCCCTCGGGATTCAAAAAATTATTGAGGCATTATTATTAATTTATTATTATTATTACCATTATTCTATTATTGCTATTAGGAAATAAATGCAGCACTACTAAAGAACAATATTAGGCGTCACCCTCAACGCAGTGCTACACGAAGTCAAATGTCATCAAGCTCATAGTATTTCTAAATTAGAAAATATCGATGAGATACCCGTCTTGGCATTCAGATTACGTAGTTGTTTGTGGCGCTCTGAAATATAAATGTGCCATATAATTAACTGTTTACTTCTCTGATGTCAATATACGTGGGAAGCTTTTATGGCTATTATTAAAATGCGACTACAGCCCTACGGGGTGTCAGCAATGCAGAAGGCTATTAAAGTCATTATCAAATTATTTTCCCTAAATACTATAATGATTATTATGTAGCTAATTTGAACTTCAAACGTTGTATATAGCGACTATGTACCCTACTCTTTTGTGTATGTTAGTATTAAAATGTTTGATAACATGTAGGTTTCCTACCGATAAGCTCTTTTGCTGGCCTCGGATGAAACTCAAGGTATTTGAGTTTGACCAAGATGGCAATGACAATGGTGGCTATTAGGATGGCAACTGTGAGACCAATTCCAACACCGATTCCAACACCGATTCCAACACCGTTTCCAACACCGATTTCAAAGCGATCTGATGAGTAACAAAAAGTTTAGACACGACATTATTAGGCCTATCTCATTCAGTGCAACGTTTATTGAAGCATCTTTGGATTACGCTGGTGTAAGACTGATATGTGTTGGTTCGACAAGTAAATAGCTGTTAACATTTATAACGCGACAGAGTCATATTCAAGATTTATATAGGATTATAGTCATACACCAAAAGGAAAAATGGCTAATCACTAAAAGAAGACATCTGTGTGAAATAGGCCTACTAAGCACTAGAAGCATTGCAGGCACTGCTCACACAGGTCTACGCCAAGGAAGAATGGTGTAATAGAAAGTGAGTGGTCAAAAAGGGTAGCGGGTACAAAAGCCTATCCATATAATTATTACGTACACAAAAAAGTCGGATTTCCGGACCCCCTCCCTATGTTGCAAGCGTACATTTCGTGGACCCTCCCTCCATGCGTACGTACATTTGAGCTCATTGCAAAGGTTAAATAGTCAAAAACATCTTTAAGACATTGATTTTACCACAGGCTATTTATTTCTGTTATGGCATCATATTTAACAGCTTAAATCTGTTAACAGTTATGAAGAATTAAAACACTGCAACAAAAAATTGCATTTGAAACCGTTTTAATACTACATAAAATTGATTTAGCAGGAATATAGTCTGTGATTAGATTTACAGTTTTGATTTTTATATTCTGTATTGTGCACGTCATACTTAGACAATTATATTTGCGTACGTACATATTTTCTGGACCCTCCTCCCACACCTTACGCACCCGTGCGCAAAATGGCCGAAATTTGAAATCCCCCTCTCCCCTCTGCACCCCTCTCCGCGTATGTAATATGTGGACTGCCCCGACTATAACGGCGCTAAGGCAGACTTTAGAACAGGGCCTATATCAAAATTTTAGTCCTTGTCACTGGAGTAAGTGGAGTGACTTGTTGGCTAGGATATCTCTGCACAGTTAGTGAAAAGAGATAGAAGGAAACAGAATTCAATTAAAAACTTAATGCAAGAAACGCACCACTAGACCTACCAGTGTTGTTAACCTGGAACTCGTCTGAAGTTGCATTGTATCTGTTGCCCCTCACGACATTCATTGCAACACATCTGTATCGTTTTGAAGTGACAACACTCAAAGTAAATAAAATTATACTATCATTCGGATTTTGAATATCCAACCAAATGCCATTGGCGTCCGTTTCCTGCCATTTGAAAGTTGGTGATGGATGTCCATTTGCAGTGCAGGTCGTTGGAGTCCCTGGAGGGTGATTGGAATACGATGGCGATAAGGTGACACTTCTTACTGAATCTGAAACAGATTTTTGGACAAGGTTCGTAACTGGATTTTAAATTTATATAATGTCAATTCAAGCGAAACTCATAAAAGTTCTCTAGAATATCAAAAGACGACACCACAATGCAACAGAATGGTCCTCAAGTGTCAGAGTTGCTAGACAAATAGAGGCTGAGAAGCTCATACCACAGAGTGAGGTGGAACTTATTACAGAAAGGTGGATGGGCCGAACACATGAAAATGAAGATCATTTCTACTGAAGACCGGTTGGCAGTCAATGCATGTTAGGAGGAAACAGATGATGAGCAGAGATAATTTTTATTTTCATGACAACATCGATGCAAGTGAAATAACTCAACTTTCAAATATTCAATAACAGGGTTCAGTTAAGAATTTCTTGAAAACATACAGAAATGAACATTTACAGCATATCTGAAAAAATATCAATGAAATACTTACAGAGGACTTTGATGGTAGGTGTTGCACAAGTGGTTCTTGGAATGTTTGCAGCCATACCTTGAATCGTTTGCCCGTTATCTTTAGTAACAACTGGAAATGACGTGATGCAGGTGAATGATGGAACTTCAGGAACAGAAGCATCAATGGTAAAAGAACGACTTATGCATCCTCCATTTACTACAACATTCGGAGCAACTGTCACTCCTTCCCAGATCATCGTTGGTGTGCTTGTTCCATTGAATGACACCGAACAGTTCAGCTGCACTTGATCTCTTTCGACCACGTCATTCAGAGACGCAGTTGTACATTGAGGTTGCGTATCTACAGAAGCACTTGAATATAAGGAAAAAAATTAAAATATCAGAATGTCATAATAAAACTTCAGCAACAGCGAATCTTAATAATATAACCAATAGGCCAAGTTATACTGTTGCTAACGTTTAATTTCATAATTCTGTTCTTGTTACAGACTGAGAGATCTGTATCCTAAATGTTTGGGAGAGAACAGCCATTCCTGAAAATGACTCAGCTGTATGATGATGACCAAAAGCATTGGTCCATTGGCTTTACGCCAATCGGGAATGAGATGAGTGAAGTGGTTTCCCATTGCCTTCCCCACAGACAATTTTATGGGTGAGCAACTTGTCCAAGGTCGGTATACGCAGTGACTTAAGGTGGATTCGAACCTGCGACCATTCGGTCGCAAGGCACAAAATCTGCTGCTACTCCAGCGCGTCTCATTTCAGCTGCATGGTCTAATGAATTGATGACTAATAGCTCGATCATGTACTGGCTAGTATGCATTGTCAATCCTCTCGATTGACAATGGGGGAGATTCAAAACCCACCATGGCAGAAATTTAGTTCGACAGTTCGGCTCCATCTGCACTCCTATAGTGGCCAACCAGGGGTGTAACAAACGGGGGGTGCAGAGGGGGGGCACCGGCCCCCCAGTTTTGAAACTGGCGAGGGTAAAGCCCCCCAGTTTTAGTGCTCAGTGCCCCCCATGTGGCCCCCAAATCGGTTCTTTTTTTATGTTTATCCAATGGATTTTTAAGAATACTTTTGTTAAGATAATTTGTGCCCCCCATTTTTCAAATTTCTGGGGGAGGGCAAAGTTCAAAAAGTGGGAGGGCAATATTTTTCAAATGATGCCCTCCACTTTTCAAAACCTTGTTACACCTCTGTGGCAAACTCATCCAAAATGAGTATACTGATCGTACGCTGCCGGTGGGAAGATGAGAAGGAGAGGACCTGCCACCAGTTTTCGTATGCCGAGACTGATAGTTTAAAGAAGTCCCCGATACTTCACAACCAAGAAATCAACCAAAAATAAAGAAGGTGGGGATAGTTTGAAAAATTGAGTCAACCATGTGAAAACTTTTTTGCTAATTAGAAGTATGCAATAACAAAATGCTATAACTTGCCATGCATCGGAGGTTCTTCACTGCGATGATTACTGTCTAAATAACCCGACCCCAGTATATAATTAGATATATGTCGATATATGTATACGAATACAAGCGCCTGCATACGGATATAGACCATGTCTCTCCACATAACAATGAAAACAAACCTGCATTCAAATACTGAGTTAACTAAATTGTGACAAAAGACTCTGTATGAAACATACATGTAGGTCAAAGAAATCAGGTGTAATCTATGCTACAGTTATATTTGCTCTGTGCAAATAATTCTATACATAATAACATATATAATATCGGTTTTCTCCTCTGTTGGTAATGCTACTAGGGTCCCTCCTTGTGACAAAGAATGAGTATGAAACATAGGTAAAAGAAATCAAGTGTAATATAATGCTACAGTTATATTTGCTCTGTGCAACTAATTCTATACATATTTAATATATATTTTCGATTTTTCTCCTCTGTTGGTAATGCTCCCAAAGGGGGCCCTTCTAGCTGGATTTCAATCCCTTTGAGATCCCTTGGTAGTCTTTACTTTTATAATTGATGTTCTTTATCTTTGCCTTGAGCAAACTGTTTGTTGTGGCTACAAATAAACAAATTGATTGATTGACATGTATATACATAAATATACACACAAATATCACATACATTGTTACAGATACATTACATAGACCAGCATAAATCCATTGCACATGGGAACTTGAGAAGTAAATTACGTGACTTAGGTTACACAGAAAATAGGATTCGCTTGAAAAATAACGTACCCAGTATAATAAGATAAGCAGTTTTTGAAATCTGATCTCCTGGAACGATAGCGATACAAACGAATCGTCCGGCGTCTTTCCGTTCAACGTTTATAATAACCAAATCACAACCGGATGAATTGTCAATACTGTATCGATCTTTATAATCGTTAAGTATGCCCCGGTCATCTCTGAAAATAGTCGTCAGGGAATCAGAACCCTGTTTCAGCCAGTCAATTCCACGACAGCTTCTATACGGAGATGCACATATCAAGTTCACGTTTGAGCCAACAACGCCCAGTGTGTTGTTGGGTCCTATCACCTGACTTTCTTGTGCATCTACAAGGAAGTAGAAAAACAATATGTTTAAGTTGTAATAATCGTCACTTAAATTGAATTCCAATCAACAACTTGTGAGCTCAAAGACAATCTAACAGTGGCAAAGAAACCAGCAAGCAAGAAGACTAAGACAGATAACATTAAAGTTAGTACAAAGAGCAATAACTGGACAGAACATGTAAGAAATGATTGAAATTGATTTCACTCAAAGCAACCATTGATAGCAATGTATTGTAAATATTCAAAAACATTCCCAGGTTCAACAAAAGCCACGTCGGCTTATTTATACACTTGAAAAAACGGTTTCTGACTTTAATTGCTGGATTTAATAGAAGCTGGATTGATGAAATGATTTTGACTAGGAGGTGGATTAATGACAACATTTGATGAAAAACTGCCCTTTAACTGAAAACGGGAATGATGAAAAGATTTTAACTAGAGGGTGAATTTCTTCCTAAGTGGAAGGCTGGAAGCGGGATTGATGAAAAGATTTATGTTTAACTAGAAGCGGAATTATGAAAAGATTTCTGTCTAATTGGAAGCGGGAATGATGAAAAGATTTCTGCATAGTTGGAAACGTGAATGACGAAAAGATTTCTGTTTAACCAGAAGCTGAATTCTGAAAAGAATCATGCAATCCAGGAAGGAGTAAAGTGCGATACCTAAATGCTTAGAATGTCAAGATGATTTACTTACCCGCATGCGTAAAGAGAAACGGGAACACAATAATTGTCAGGGTCATCCTAAGGCGGTTATTTATATGGAAGGCATCGAATAGACAACATTGCTTCAACCGTTTTTTCAACATCGTTCTAATTAATCAAAACACTCTCTTTACTTCGTTTCAGACGTTTAGTCAGATTTCCCGCCAAGACAGACATTTGAATTCAATTTACATGCTGCGTATTGGCTGTCTCTTTTAAAGCGCTTCATTCTTCTACAATATGGCAAAGAGAAATCTATGTTATTCTACACATAGGGCCAATGCACTGTTACCTATTGATGCAGCATAATTTCTAGCCTACGCCGGCAGCGTCCAATTCGCTCGCGAGATCATTAGTTTTACGATGACGAATACAGAAACAGGAACCGCGAGCAGATATCAAAGGGTAGCCTAAGTGCAAAACAACATGTACGATTAACACGCACATCTGTTCTATTAGGGAATTGCCGCCGAGATCCGAGATCGCAACCTCTGGTAACGATCGCTTGTTTGAGCCGCTATGCATACAGCTACCCTTATATCCAGCTGTATGCATAGCGGCTCAAACAAGCGATCGTTACCAGAGGTTGCGATCTCGGATCTCGGCGGTAAAGAGATGTGTTAACCAATAACTACGTTCCTTTGTTTATACATGTGTCTTAATTAACGCGTCCGATTTGCTGGATGACAAACTGGAAGGAGCGGTTGAGACTAGGGTTTCCAACTCTGAACAACCCCATTGAGTGACAAGCCCCAAACCTGCGATGTTTTCCCGCATTCCGCCAGGTTTACGAAGTTACGAGTTTCGAATGGTGTTCGAGACATTGAAACTTTCGAATTCTTAATTGAATTGTTTAGTGCATTTTTTCTAAAATCTGTAGCAACCAATTTTATACATTGGGTGCCCTTGTATCAAATTGGCTGCTTTCCATAATTAATCGCAACGGATGATACAAGTAAATTATCGTATACATCCTCGAGAGTCGAGACGGTTACTTGTCTGATCTGGTATTGCTAGACCAAGCATTATTAGAGACACTTTTTTGCTACATTTACCTCACCAAAAATGGTCATATTAGCATGAAGATCAAAATACAGCCTCGTTGAAAATGTCTGCTTTCAATCTTTCCTATTGTGCCATTGCATGACAAAACACATGTAGTTCAAAGTAGCTAGAAATATCATACACTAAAACGATTTTTGAAACAGCCTCTAATATTTAAATGCATGAGACGTGATCATGAATCATTAATATCCACTTGCCTGTAGCAGTAGCAGTGAGAAGGGTTACGATAACGATATGATCCATCCTTTTAGAGTCATTACTTCTGTATCAGGCCCGTAGCACACGACAGATTAATGCTAACCTAAGAGAATAATCTTAGTCAAAATCTTAAACAAAAGTTGCCCTCTCTGTCTTGGTTTCATGTGCTCATTTTCATTGCATACGTTGTGACAGATTAAGATTTAAACTCTAGAATTAATTTATTCGTGTGTAATCGTTTTAGTAAAACCTCCGGCTGCCTACACTGAATCCGGCTGAATGAGCTATCCTCTTAGCTGTTCGTCTGATGGTTGGACCAAAACAATTATATGGTATCAAATATTATAAATGAACACTGCTTCTTCATTTAGACTGAGAGAATGAAGGAGTCTTCATGGTTATTATTTAGGGTGACATTATGCATCGTCAAATGAATGTCAAATAAGCGAAAATTCCACTGTAATAAAACTTGGCTCCACTTGCATTGTGACTTACTCAGTGAAGTGTACTCGTTATGGCTAACTTGGCTATTATGAGCACACTGCGCCCGTGGAAAGAAGCGTAATATAGCAATTTTAATTGTAATTGTAATTTTTGAAAATGTAATTGTTGAAATTTGATATCGCCCTTCTTCTAACATCTCTTGCAGAGAAGTGCACACGCATCGACAGCGCAGTTGCAGCTGTAGCCTACTGCAGAGCAATTGTGCGCGAAGGACTTGCTCGAGGTTCCTACACAGTGACTCCCGGACGAAGGTCGAACCCGCTCACTCAGCCGACTGCTCTAACCGATCAGCCACCCAGCCACACAGCGTATGTGAATGGCCCCTAAAAGCTAGCGCTTCCTTGGCCAAAACAAAAGACAATGTCCGGCGTGACAAACATAATTTTAATGGAATTGGATGAGCTTCCATGAATCGTGGGAATCATGATCGCTGACCTTAGTTTCACCATCTGCAGTGTGCGAATCCTGTGATCAGAGGTCATGTGACCTCTGATCATATATTTAAATAACGATTAGTATTCATTCATTAAAGAAATTATGTAGCGCCACGTAAAGGCTGCTATTCAGAAGCGCTCCCGATCTTGGCGCGGCTAAACAGAAAATACTTAAGGCGGGTATAAAGCGAATCTGAGTGGAACCTGGCCGACAACCGCATCGCCAACCGGAGCGTGTTCCAGAGCGAGGAACCAATCACTGAGAAGGCACGATTTTGTTGAGTAGTTGTACTGGCAAATGGGACAATGAGTAGACCTCGTTCAGTAGAGCGGAGAGAACGGTGACCCGGTGTACTCAAAGTAGAGTAGCAGAGAGTATGGAAGTTATTAATTAATAACAGCTAAACTAGAACCTAACAGGAGTCGTCTATAGAACGCTGAACGAAATGCAGAGGACAAGGTAATTTTAAGAGAAAGAGCGAATTTGATAAAAGAACATCCAATGCATAAAATTGGTTGCTACAGATTTGAGAAAAAAATGCACTAAAAAATTCAAACAAAACGGTTTTAATGGAAAAATCATGCGATCTCACAGAAAAATGATTGACAATTTGGAACGTATTCTTCGATGTTTTATAATTAAGACAATCATAAATATTGTCACGGTCTCACAACAAGTTGCAGACAGATATTGGAGTAGAAATACTTAAAAATACCCCTCGTTGAGAAATGAATATAATTTTGGCGTCATTCCACTAATATTCAAGTGTGTACTATGAACTATAAAGAATATAGGGCCTACACGTATGTATAATTATATGGCAAGTGAGCAACGTTGACTAAGGCCTTGTCTTTTTCTTTGGCTTGGTTATCTGCCATTGTTCCAGCGAGGCATATTTGTTCACGTCTCTATCTTCTCCTAAACTTGCGTAGGCCGACTCTTGTCCTCCAGCCTACAACGAAACGTAAAATAGCTCTACTATTGTCTTAATTTGAACGAATAAGTAAGGGAGTTAATTTTAATAATTTCTATAAAAATTTGTATGCAGATGTAGGCCAAAGTCAAGCGATGAATTAAAGAAACGTAGGCGACCTAATTTTCTTAGCCACGGCATATGAGGATGGCTGATCAGTCCTCTCTCTCGATGAATCATCTTCCCAACGACGGTGTAGGTGCAGGTGCAGAGGGTCTCAAGATCGTAGTTCAGTTGCCCAGGGCGTGCAGATGGATTTGATAATCGAAACAGCGCAGAGATATAACCTATTACCTCTCGATTCACACAATTCAGGGTGTCAGATAAAACACTAGAAAACCAATACTTTTTGAGATCTGTTTACTTTCCAGATTTCCACGTTCTGACCAAAGCAGTGTTCGCTTCTATTCGGCAATTAATCAACAAATAACTCACTAATTGAAATTCTGTCCTATGAACTGCGCGATCCCCATCTGGTCGTTGATGAGACGTAGGACTCGTCTCACGATCCACATTCTGAGCACCACCATCTACCAAACAAATACATATGGCTACACTAATAATAATAATAATAATAATAATAATAATAATAATAATAATAATAATAATTATTATTTTTATTAAGACTCAAAAAAACTCAAAATAATTTCTGTTCCAACGTATCTCAGTTGTTCTTCAGCGTGGGAACGCAGTGTGCCTCTTCGGGACATTGCCAACACTCCATTAACTCATCATGGGCGATAACAGCATAATGTGAAACATATATGTATAATAATAATAATAATAATAATAATAATAATTATTATTATTATTATTATTATTATTGTTATTATTATTATTATCATCATCATCATCATCATCATCATCATCATCATCATTATCATTATAATAATAATAATAATAATATTATTATTATTATTATGACTGTTCCAACGTATCTCGGTTGTCCTTCAGCGTGGGAACGCAGCCTGCTTCTTCGGGACATTGCCAACACTCACTTAGCTCATCATGGGAAATAACATAATAATAATAATAATAATAATTTGAAACTCCAAGCGATTGCTTAGCATAATAATAATAATAATAATAATAATTATAATTATTATTATTATTATCATCATTATTTTTCATTATTATTATTATTATGATTATTATTATTATTATTATTATTATTGTTATTATTACTACTACTATTATTCTATTGTTGTTATTATGAAAATATATATAGCACCAATCAAGAAAAACACTAAGCGACACCATCAACGCTATGCTACACGATGTTAAATGTCGTCAAGTAAAGAACATTTCTTGATGAGTAAATATTGATAATAGATACCGATTACATGGTATTTTGTGGTATTCTGAAGGTCTTTCTGTGTTTCATTATTTATTTTTACTGGTATTACTGGTTTTACTTCCTTCTTATCAATATAAATAATGCTGGAAAGTTATGATTAGGCCTACTATTATTAAAATTTGACTACGAGGAGTCAAATGTGCAGTACTTTAGTCACAATAAGTACTTTGTCATAGCAGTAAACTTCTATTAAGCTGAATTTTATTACGAACGTTATGACTATGTAGGCGCCTACTCTTTCCTTCTGTGTATGTTAGTAGCATATTAAAATGTCTGATACCATGTAGGTCTTTTACCAATAGGCTCTTTACCTAGAGTAGGGTGAAACTCTAGGTGTTTGAGTTTGACCAAGATGGCGATTGCAACGATCGCAAATAGGATGATTCCAAAGCGATCATCTGAGGAAACGGCGTTAGTCGAAGATAATTCGTCTTTGAATTATAAAACATAAAGTGTTTATAGTTATACGCCATTTGTTAAGCAGCGAGCGAATTACAATAAAAACGCAATGCAAATGCCTAGACACGTGCATAAAATCACGCGCCAATGACATTGCCCAATAATTATTATCTGAGGAAATCGCGTTAGTTAAATAGAACATCGTTGTACTACGTTTGTTGAAGAGCGATCCAATATGTATTGGTGTCACAATGAAAACACACAAGAGGCATCACTGGCACTTCTCTACCACTTGCACACAGCCAGAATGACATACCAGATAGTTAGCAGTAAAGACATGTCGCGTGAATATCTGTAGAAGAAATATTAACTTGCCGTTAATTGGGGTTGAAGTGGTACACAAGAACAGATCTGCACAGTTAGTGAAATGAAATAGAAGGAAGAAGAATGAAACCTCAATGCCTGAGGTTTACCACTACCTGTGTTGTTAACCAGGAACTCGTGTGAAGTAGCATTATAGCTCTTGCCCCTCACGACATTCATTGCAACACATCTGTATCGTTTTGAAGTGACATGACCCGCAGTAAATTCACTGCCTTTCCAGTTGTGAATATCCATCCAAGTGCCATCGTTTCCCAACACCCGCCATTTGAGACTTGGTGATTGATGTCCCTTGGCGGCGCAGGTTATGACCTTTCCAGGAGGGAAATTGGAAAGCGATGGCGACAAAGTAGCATCTCTTACTGCATCTGAAGCAGATTCATAGACATGATTTGCAAATGGAGTGGAAATTTATATAACGTCTCGTCAACAGAAACTCTTAAGAGTTCGTAGCACAGGTTGTTTAGCGACATAATCCAGGAGGAACAGATAAATGTTTTGGCAGACCGTCATGATATACAGCAGAGCGCAAAAAACTTTCAACCGGAAATGTAATCAACTGAGAAAGTTTCTTATGATAAGATGAAGAAAGACAGTATCAGGCGATTGTCTCTAACTCAATCGCCTCTGCATAGGCAACCCGTAGTAGGCTACTAACCTCTTATACAAGGCGGTTTAGGAGATGAGATTTAATATAGACCACGAGATGTGCACGGGGATGCATTAAGTGTTGACAGAATGTTGATTCTATTTCTTATGTTTCATTTACTTTGTCTGCGTAATGTTAAGCATTGCTAAGTTAGTTCGAGTTGACTGCTGCCAAGTAGGTCTATATAGTAATATAATCCTAGCGCCATGAAAGCAATAGGCTGCATCTAGCAGCAGTTGTAGCTTTATCTAGCTCCTTTTCAACTTCGCAGAGTCGATCAAGTCTATAATCAAGATCCGTTACAGCGATGACCGTCTGCTGACCATTTGCGTGGTAGCTAGAAAAACACATTAAGCGCACTCATCACTCAAATAAATTTATATCAACAACATTCTTAGATCAATTTGTTGAGCATCTGTTAGAAAACAAACAGATGTGAACATTCTCAAAGCGGAATAGATTTTTCAAGTCAGAATAGTTGCGTGGCCGGTCGGGCCAGGCCAACCCGCGGTTCATATCTTTGCAGACAGAAATGAAGATAAAAATTGACTAAAGAGTAAAGACATGTGGTTGGTTAATGCAGCCTAAAGGAAGCAGCAGATTATGAACACATTTCATTCTGATTTGCATATTAACACCAATACAAGTGAAATTTTTCAACCATTCAAATGTTCAGTAACATCAATTAATAAACACTTTTAAACAAAGAGAAATTAACATTTTAACCACATTTAAACATCATCAATGAATTACTTACAGAGGATTTTAATGGTCGATGTTTCACAAGTGGTTCTTGGAATGTTTGTAGCCATACCTTGAATCGTTTGTCCGTTCTCTTTAGTTTCAACTGCAAATGATATGATGCAGGTAAATGATGGAACCTTAGGCGCAGAAGCAACAAGGTTATAAGCACGACTTATCTTTTTTCTTTGACTGAGGCATTCAAACCATTTGCCACTCCTCCCTAGACCATCGATGCAGTGCTTGTTCCAATGAATGACACCAAACAGTTCAGCTGAACTGCTTATCCTGCGACCGTGTCAGTCAGAGATGAATTTATCGTACATTTAGGCTGAGTCTCTATAAAAACACACTGTATCGAGAAGTAATCAAACTATCATAACGTTAACATGAAAGTATTGAAAGAATAAGAGTTTGGGCAAATGCTAATCCACCTTAGAATCAACAAATATATGGGAGGTGTGGATAGATTTAAAAATTCAGAGATACACATTTAAAACCTATTTTCTGATTTATAGTACGCCGTAACTTGATATTGCATTGGGGGTTCACTGGTGTGAAGAATACATTCCGACCACCTGTGCCCCAGTATATGTGCAAATGCATGAATACATGTAAATGCACATGTACGTACGCATATGACAGTCCACACATTAGTTAAAGTAAACGGGCATTCATGCACCATGTTAAATTACGTGACTGAGGCTTGAAAGATAAATGGGTTCTGTTTTCACTTTTTCTTACCGCATAGCTTATGGCCTACTCAGTTGAACAAAAATAAATTGCCCAGTATAATAAAATAAGCAATTTCATCCGTTTGAATGTCTGAAATGAAAGCTCTGCAACCGAAGAGTCCCGCGTAGCTCAGTTGCACGTTTCTAATAACCAAATCACAACCGAATGAATCGTCAACGCTCTATCGACCTCTATACGGATCAAGTATTATCTCGTATTGGTTGAGAACAGTCATAGGGATATTAGCAATATAATGCTGCCGTTCAATTCCACTACAGCTTCTAGATGGAGATGCACATTTCAGGGTGATGTTTGAGCCAACAGCACTCAACGTGTTCTCAGGTCCTTTCAGCAGACTTTCTTGTGCACCTACACGGAAATGGAAAGACAATATAGTTTATTATATTGATCATTTTAGCTCAATTATAATCAAAAAATGAGACAAAGAAGACATGAAATGGACAGATTGAGGGACTAATTAAGGACAAAATGGCCGACGTCTATGTTGCGTGGAGCTATGGCTCAGGTTTGGAAAATTGAAGTAGAAACTGTGGCCTGTTCATCGCAATTTTGAAAGCATTTAGCACAAACTTTGATACCGACAGAAACTCATATGACACAGTATCTGTGGGATAAAGCGCTTTAATAATGAGCAAAAACACGATGACCAACAAGCAGGATGATTAATTGGATACAAGCTGATACCATTTAAACTGGGAACACGCTAAAGAGGGTGTTACCAGATGCTAAGATCCACTTTTTTAGGCCTCCACAAACCTAGCCATTCCCCTTGAATCGGTCTTAAATGTTTCAGCTAGGCTCATTGCCCGACTGAATCGCTTTCAGCACCTCAGTAACATAATGCTGGATGTCTTGCAATGGCTACCTATTACTGCGCATATCCATTGAAAAATTCTCTTTCTGGTTCCCAAAGCCTTGCTATAAACATAAACAATACTCTCTTACGTCTCTCTGGCCTATAGGCCTACGCGAAAACCGTTTTCTGCGACCTCATCTCGCTCCATGCACTCTGCTGATCGATCGTCTTGATAATTTTGGTCCTACAACTTGAACTTCCGAGGCCGAACACCGTGCACTTGCTGTTATGGGTCACTCTATACCTGGAATGACCTTCATCCTCTAACTAATAGTAATACTCACACTGGCTTTTTTCCATTATCTACTCTATGGATCTCGACCCATCAACTCCTTGAGAGTTGAACTGGCTCTAGACCATACGGTCGCTATGGAAAATCGTGGACATTTTCATTGTCACTTTTCTTTAGACTTAATAAATAAAATAAAACCTCTCAACGAATGTGAAAGTAGAAGATGAAGTAAACGAACTCGAATTGTGTGGCAAATTTAATCCGATGCAATCAACAAACGCATAAACCAAATCGGGCAACAAATTCAACGCAACATCAATCTGTAAGTCTAGGCAAATCATAAATAAATGATAAGAACCCGAGAAGTTTTACTTACCAGCATGCGCCATGAGAAGCAGGAACACGATAATTATCAGAATCATCTTCAGGCGGTTATTTGTAGGCTTACGGAAGACATCGAATAGATAACATTGCTTCGACCGTTTGATCAATATCGTTATAATTAATCAAACACTCGCTTTACATAGTTCTTATCGTTCAAATCAGATTCCGTGAAGACAAATGAAGACAATATGAAGACAATTTTTTGCTGCCTATTCATTGTCTCTTTCAAAGTGCAGCATGCTGCCCAAAATTTGGCAAAGAGAAATCTATGTTCCATAGAAATTTCATACACTGTTGCAGCGTTGCTTATTAATAGGTCCTACAGGATACTTCCAATTCTATGGCAGTATCCTTCCATTTGCCCCTCGAGACGATTACGAAGGCAAATACAGAAACAGGAACCCGCGAACACACCACAACATGTGTGACCAGCCCGCATTTCGATTCTATCGCAGGGCTCGGATATATATTTAGTATGTAGATGATTAAATTAGTGGGATATTGATAACAATATTTAAGTTTGGGCGTTGTGTGTTAGTACACATACACGCGCGCGCGCGCGCACACGCACACACACTCACACACACAAACAGAGAGAGAGGGAGAAAGAGAGAGAGAGCGTGTGTTTGCGTGTGCAAGCATTGGTACTATCTATAGACTCACTTCAACAACATGTTATATCTAACATTCGCTTATGTATGGTTAGTGAATGTATGCGAGGAAGGTATCGGGAAACCACCACACGGGGATCAACTGACGAGGATCAACTGACGGGGTATCAACTGACGGGGGGTCAATTGACGCGATACCATTTCAGGGCAATCTCAAAGGCACGAAGTACTTTCTTGCATAGCGAAATCTGAAATGACTATTTCTGAACATTCTCACAGGATCACTTACTTACTTGCTTAGAATTTTTAGTGGTATATATCGTCAGGGATCAGGCAATAGAATAGGTCAAGGAGTCTATATAGTTTTCAAGCCCTGTTGATAGCACAAAGGATATTAGTCGCAGGAGCAGCTATTCCTTGTAATACGGTTTTTGCTAACAAGAAGTGAATAAATATTTTATAGATTTCAAATCTGCAATCGGATTAGATGCAAAGTCATTGTCATGGCTTGTTTTAGGTACCCTTAAGTCAACTGGGGCAAACATAGATTCAGGTTAAGTTGGTCAAGGATATGATGGTGCAAGTACAATGACCAGTGTTAATAAGAGTGGGAAGGCAGTTGGAGGGCACTGACCATTTATTTCCATTACCACGCACTTTAATTGAATGTAATTTCAGTTAGTGCGTCTATGTAGACATAAAACTGCCTCTTTCAAAGCAATAGAGATGAACAGGGGTCTTTGAAAAGACAGAAGAGGAAAGTAAGAATTGTTAAATTGACCCAGTATTAACTATGCAACGCGTCCGACTGTCTGTATAATACCCACAAGCTTTTCCAGCTCGACAATTGATGAAACTGTGGGACAACGTTTTCAAGTAAAACACACAAGCCACATGTCTGATATTCATCAAAGTAGTCTAACAATGTTGTCAATTGAATCTGTTCGTGCAGAGTCCATTACGATGGAAGTCTTTGTGGATCAATTTGACCTGACCATGAAACTGATCAATTTTTGCACTGGTGGACATAAGGTTACCTAAAAGCCTCGAGTTTGGTGCACATTTAGATCACATCACACTGAATTGTTACACTATAAGCTAATGAAGATAACAGCTTCTGTGGCTCATGAAGCTAATGCGGTAGGCAAGCAGCGATGCGCAGCAAACTCAAATCGTAATCAGCTGTTAATGCTAAAGATCAAATAGATCACACGGTGTTAAGAGAAGGAACTTATTATTGATTATCGATTTCAAACAATAAAAAATAAAATTTTAATAAAATTGCATGTAGAAAATCATTTACTAAAGGTGCTACATAAATACTTAGGCACACGTATGCATTACTTTGCATCAGTACTGTAAATATTATATAGACTACTGATCCTTTTCCCAAGCCAACAAACACAGCGCATTGAAAAGATGTTATTGACAGATGTTGCAACTGACACAAAGTAGGCCTATATAATTAAGCGTTGTTTTACATTTGTGTCCTCACTGGAATTTATGGCAGAGCTTCTAGTCAAGGAAATAGAAAAAAGATCTAATGCTTGTCGTTTAAGTCACTTCGATCTTACTCTATAAGCGGCTTTGTCTGTCCATATGGAAAGACACTTCGAATATTGAATGGAGTGAGATTTTATCTAATGCATTGTTATTTAAATAACGATTAGTATTCATTTATTCGTTACAAAATTTACGTAGAGCTCCTTCAAGGCTACTAATGTGGAGCGCTCCCGATCATGACGCGGCTAAACTGAAAATACTTAAGGCGAGTCTAAAAAGAATCTGAGTGGAACCTGGGCAACAACCGCAACGCCAACGTAAGCGTCTTCCTGAGCGAGGAACCAATCACTGAGAAGGCACGATATTGTTGAGTAGTTGTACTGGCAAATGGGACAATGAGTAGGCCTCGTTCAGTAGAGCGAAGAGAACGGTGACCCGGTGTACTCAAAGTAGAGTAGCAGAGAGCATGGAAGTTATTAATTGATAACAGCTAAACTATTTAGAACCTAACAGGAGTCATCTGTAGAGCGATGAACGAAATGCAGACGACAAAATAATTAAGAGAAAAGAGCGAATTTGATACAAGAACATCCAATGCATAAAATTATTTGCTACAGATGTTAGAAAAAAACGCGCTACCAAATTCAAGTAAAACCTTCTCTTTAACGGTAAAATCGTGTGTTCACACAAAGACATCGTTGTGCCAATCTGGAACATATACCTCGATGTTTTATACTTTTATAAGCTAAATTTAGACTTTAGACAACCATAAATATTGTCACGGCCTCACAAAGAGTTGCACCCAGAAATTGGAGTAGAAATACTACTCGCTGAGAAATGAATCTGCTTTTGGTGTCATGCCACTATTAGTTCTTTGCGCGCTATAAACTCTAATGCATATATATATACATATATATATATAGGCGTGCATAAATATATGGCATGTGAGCAACGTTGCCTAAGGCCTTGTCTTTTTCTTTGGCTTGGTTTTCTGTCTTTGCTCCAGCGAAGCATATTCGTTCACGTCTCGATCTTCTCCCAAACTTGCGTAGGCCGACTCTTGTTCTTCCGCCTACAATGAAGCGACCAAATGCAGACGAAGAATTGAATTAACTAAATGTAGACGACTTCATTTTCTTAGCCACGGCATACGATAACGGTTGGTCAGTCCTCCCCTCGGTATCTCATGTTACCAGCGACGATGCAGCTGGGCGTGCAGATCCATGGAGCCCAAATTTTCCCTTTGACCTCTCGATTCACACAATTCAGAATGTGAGGCGAAACACTATAGGACTAATTACTTCCCGATTCCCAACGTGCGCATTGATGAAATTTATTATTGCGCTTGTAACGTCAGACATGACTTAGCCAAAGGGGCGTGTGCTTCGTTTGGGCAATTAATCAAAAAATGACTTACCAATGAAGCTTGTGTCATGGGAGTTGACCGATCCGGTCGTTGATGGGACGGACTCATCTGACGATCGACACTCTGCGCAGCGCCATCTACCAAATAAATATATATGGTTACAATTATTATATTGCTGCTATTTTTATTGTTGTCATTAAGGATATATATATGTATATCTCTATATATATTTATGTATATATGTATATGTATATAAATATAGGACCACTCAGGAAAAGACGTCAGTGGGAACCTCAAAGCAAGCCAATGTTAAATGTCACCAAGTACAGAGCATTTCTAAAGTAGTAAATATTGACAAGAGACCGTTGTGACATTCAGATTACATAGTTTTTTGTGGCGCTCTGAAATATAAATTTGTCATATAATTACTGTTTACTTTCTTGATATCAATATATGCTGGGAAGTTTTTACAGCTATTATATACATGTGACTGCAGCCTTACAGGAAGCCAGCAATGCAGCTGGCTATTTAAGTCATAATTAACTCAGAACTTATCTTCTGTGTACGTTTGTACTGTGTTATAATGTCTGATACCATGTAGGTCTTTTACCGAGAGATTCTTTAGCTGGCCGGGAATGAAACTCTAGGTATTTGAGTTTGAACAAGATGGCAATGACAATGGTCGCCATTAGGATGGCAACTATGAGACCAATTCCAACACCGATTCCAACACCGATTCCTAAGTGACCTTCGCTGGAACCGATAGGACTATTGGTCGAAGATTTGTCATTGAATTCTAAAACATAAAGTCCTTGTGGTTTGATATCATATCATTTTACACGCATATCATTAGCAAGTAAGAAGAATCGGAAATTATGTTAAGCAGATGACGAAATCCACTAATAGCTCTATATTAAGTGTAAAGGCTTAAATACATGCATAGAATCGAATAGTAAAAAGATAGTTTGGGCACAACAGTATTACTCCATCCAGTGCAACGTTATTTGAAGCATCGTTAGACTACATTGGTTTAAGACTGATGTGTGTTGGTTCGACAATTTAATAGCTGTTAAAGCCTATGCCTCGATAGAGTTGTGTTCAATAGTTATATATATATATATAATTTATATCCTATATATTATATGTAGGCTTCTAAGTATACCCGGTACACTATATAAAAAAATGATGAATAACTCGTAGAAGACAGCATTATGAAGTACAAAGCGTCAGAGGCATGCCAGTCAAACAGGTCTACGCAAAAGAGGAATGGCACAATAGGAAGTGAGTGGTTCAGATATGAAGCAGGCACAATTATAAAAGCGCTATACAAGACTTTAGAACAGGACATATATCAAAATCTTAGTCGCTGTCGCTGGAGTAAGTGGAGGGACTTGCTGGCTAGGATAGATCTGCGTAGTTAGTGAAAAGACATAGAAGGAAGCAGAACTAAAATGAAAACTCATTGCAAGAAACGTACCAGTAGGAGGCCTACCTGTGTTGTTAACGTGGAACACGTCTGAAGTTGCATCGTATCTTGTGCCCTTCACGACATTCATTGCAACACATCTGTACTGCGTTGAACTGACAACACTCACAGAAAATTTACTATCATTCTGATTCTGAATATCCATCCAAATGCCTTTGGCGTCCGTTTCCTGCCATTTAAAAGTTGGTGATGGATATCCCTTTGCAATGCAGGTTATTGGAGTCCTTGGAGGGAGATTGTAATACGATGGCGATAAGGTAACATTTCTAACTGAATCTAAAACAGATTATTAGACATAACTGGAATGAGTATTTGTACACTGTCACTTCAAAATGAAGAGTGTGTAGGTCTCAAAACATGAAATAAAATGCAACAGAATTGATAAAGGAAAAAAGAGGCTGAAGTGTTCATACCACAGGTTGTAATGCCACTTACTTGAAAACAATGGATAGGCCGACCACAGGAAAAATACTATGCAAGATGGTATAATTACGAGTCGTGGAAAAACAAAGTCATCGTATGCAGACCATGATTTTCTGTTCGTGCTCATCATTTTATTGCACGAAATTTTTCATGTTAACGCAGCTTAGAAAAAAAAATGCTAGTGTACCGATCATTCTGATCTGCATGCAAAGAATGATGAAAATTAAATTCTTCAACTTATCAAATGTTCAGTTATATTATCCCATAATGAAGTTCTTGAAGACAAATGGAAATTACCATTCTCCACATTATCAACGAAATTCCTACAGAGGACTTTGATCATCGGTGTTGCACAACTGGCATTTGGAATGTTTGCAGCCAAACCTAAGATATCTCTTCCACTGTCGTCTTCCTTATTCTTAATTGCAAATGATGTGATGCACGTGAATGATGGAACTTCAGGAACGGAAGCATCAATGATTAAATATCGACTTATGGTGTTTCCGTTGACTACAGCATTCGGAGCATCTGTTACTCCTTCCCAGACCATCGATGCTGTGCTTGTTCCGTTGAATGAAACCGAACAGTTCAGCTGCAATCGATCTCCTTCGACCACGTCATACAGAGAAGCAGGTGTCGTCTTACATTGAGGCTGGCTGTCTATAAAAACACATCATACAAAGAAACAATTAAAATATCAGAACATCATTACAAAACTTCAGCAAAATCCTCTCGATTGACAGTCAAATCCCAGCGAGGACAGAAATTCAGTTGAACAGTAATGTGTGCTTCGGCTATAACGAGTATACTGTTGGTGGGAAGATGACACGGCGAGGAAGAGGTCTGGTCTCGCTGCTTTCGTATACTGAGGTCAAGAATATAATGAAGTCGCTAACCATCAATACCAAGAAGAAATTTTTCAGTAAATGTTGATCCACAAAAGAACCAGCCAAAAAAAAGAAGATGGGGACAGTCTGAAAAATTCAGATCCAAACACTTAAAAACCATTTGGCTAATTGGTTGTATGCACTATCAAATGCCATAACTTGGCGATGAGTAGGGTCTCCATTGTGAAGATTACTCTCTGAATAACACTAACCCAGCATATAAGTAGATATGCGAGTATATGTATACAAATTCATTCACTGACATACGGATAAACATCATGTCTCTCCACACACTAATTAAAACACATGCACTGAGTTAACTAAATTTGGACAGAGACTCTGTCATAAAAATTATGTATAGTATATATTACAGTTATATTTGCTAAGTGCAAACATATGTAATATATATATATATAGTACATACATAAATTCATCATACAATACATGGGAAGTAAATTATGTGACTGAGGTTACACAGAAAAATATAACTCACCCACTGTAATAAGATAAGCAGATTTATCGATTTGAATGCCTGAAACGAAAGAGTTACAAACGAATCGTCCGGCGTCTCCCAGTTCAACGTCTCTAATAACCAAATCACAACCGGATGAATTGTCAACGCTGTATCGATCTTTAAAATCGCCACGTATTCCCCGGCCATCCCTGAAAATAGTTCTAGTCATCCAACTATCAGAACTCTGCTTCGACCAGTCAATTCCACGACAGCCTCTAGATGGAGATGCATATTTCAAGGTAACATTTGAGCCAACAACGCTCAGTGTGTTCTCAGGTCCTTTCAACTTTCTTGAGCACCTAAAGACAAATAGAAAATGTTACATAGTTATAATGGTGATCATTTTAGTCTAATTCTACTCAGCAAGTGTAGTGCTCATCGATTTTGATTTGATTAAGCGACTGTGAATAAACTGGTTCCCGCTACGTCGCTTCTGTGGGCGCTGCAGAAATGATTACGATTACGATTACACAGACATGGACAAACACAGATAGTGCAAGAATACGATGACAGATACTATTAAAGTTTATGCAAGGAACATAAAACGGACAAAAAATGCAGGAAGTTGTTAGAAGCGATGACCCGCATACGTTTGATCATGAGCACACCCATCATCAAGTGTATTGGTAACGTCCCTGCATGTAGGTTAACCACTGGGGGGTTCAGTATTAAAATATAAGCTCCATATGCTCCCATTTCCCAAGGCTGAACTTGTGAACCAGTTTGCTGACAGGCACTTAGTAAAAATCTGGTCTCGAAATAGCTTCGCCAATGAATAAGGACACCGAATTGTATTTCACTTGAAGAAACCATTGATTAATGCTTTCTGCAATTTGCAAATTGTATTTGATTATGAAAATACCTAAGATAATATTCTCCTGAGTGGTTCTACATCTAAGTGTACACGCTAGGTTGACTGGTTATGACGGATGGAGTTTTGGCTCAGGCATTGGTAAATAAAGTAACAACTGAAGACACAGTTTCAAAAGCACTTGCATATTGTACAAACTCACTTACCCGTATGCGTAAAGAGAAACAGGATCGTGATAATTGCAAGGTCATTTGTATGGATTACATTGAATTGACAACATCGCTTCCACCGTTTTATCAACAACGTTCGAATTGATTAAAACTAATCGCTTAAATCAGATTTTCGTCAAGGCAATGAAATGAAAACAATTAATACGCTGCTGGTTCACTGTCCCTTTTAATGTGCTGCGCACCTTCTATAATATAGCAAAGAGAAATTTACACATAGGGCCAATGCACTGCTACTTATTGATGCAGGATACTTGCGCGGATGCGGGTACGTATTTTACGGGTTGTGGTCAGATACGGGTAGACTAATCACGGGTACGGGTATACTTGGTTTTACCCGTGTTAGCGTCAGGTTTTGGGTTTACATTGTAACCATTATACAATTATGCTGGTGAATCCTGCGTCCCCAAAGACTTAACCATTATTTTAGACAAACTGGCTCATTCGAAATCTAAGTACTATATATCTAAATGTAATGTTTCCCCTCCTCTTTGTTTGCATGTTAATCGCTGTTTTTCTCATTCCCCTTCCTCTTCCTATCCCTGTTTTTTATTCTGCTGATCTTCCTCTACCTTTTGGACTCCTTCAATTCTTCCTTCTCTTGCTCCTAATTTCTGCTCCAGCTTCTGCCCCTCCTACAGATCTTTCTCTCTCTCTTCCTCTCCCTCTTCTTCTTCGTGCTCTATTTGGTCCTCCTCTTCATCTTCATCCTCCAGCTTTTCCTTCTGCTTTTGACCGCCCGCTGTCTCTCCCTTACTCTCCCCTTTCATACTTGTTTTCTTCTTTTCCTACTACTCGTCTTTCTCTTCTTCCTCTCCTTCTCAAGTTCTGCAGTCCACTTCTACCGCTTCTTCCTCTTCTACCTCTTTTTCTTCGTCTTTCTCTTCCACTTGGCTCCACATCTAAGTGTACACGCTATGTTGACAGGTAATGACGGATGGAGTTTTGGCTCAGACTTGGCAAATAGCGTAGCAACTGAAGACACAGTTTCAAAAGCACTTGCATATTGTACAGACTCACTTACCCGTATACGTAAAGAGAAACAGGAACGTGATAATTGTCAGGCTATTTGTACGGATTACATCGAATAGACAGCATCGCTTCCACCGTTTTATCAACATCGTTCTAATCGTTTAAATTAAATTTTCCTCCAAGACAATTACAATGTGAAGACAATAAATTCGCTGCTCATTCACTTTCTCTTTTAAAGTGCTGCGTACTTTCTATAATATAGCAAAGAGAAATCTATGTTATATACACATAGGACCAATGCACTGCTACTTATTGATGCAGGATACTTCCTAGTCTACGACACACACACACACACACACACACACAAAACATCCTCTAATTCGCCTACGAGAACACTTACGATGACAAATATAGAATTTAGGGGTCTGCGGGTATACTCGTACCCGCGAGTAACCCATGCCCGACTCGTACCCGCGTATGCGGGGACGTATTTTACGGATCGGGTCAGATACGGGTAGACTAATCACGGGTACGCGTATACCCGCTTTTACCCGTGTTAACGTCAGGTTTTGGGGTTACAATGTAACCGTTAAATAAGTATGTTGATGAATCCTGCGTCCCCAAAGACTTAATTACTATTATAGACAAACTGGCTCATTCCAAATCTAAGTACTATATATCTGCATTTAATGTTTCCCTTCCTCTTTGTTTGCATGTTAATCGCTGTTTTTCTCATTCCCCTTCCTCTTCCTATCTCTGCTAATCATCCTGCTGACCCTCCTCTACCTTTTCGCCTGCTTCACTTCTTCCTTCTCCTGCTCCTAATTTCTGCTCCTGCTTCTGCTCCTCCTGCACATCTTTCTCTCCCTCTTACTCTCCATTTTCTTCTTCTTCCTCTATTTAGTCCTCATCTTCATTTTCATCCTCAGCTTCTCCTTCTGCTTTTGACCGCACGCTGTCTCTCCTTTACTCTCCCCTTTCTTTCTTGTTTTCTTGTTTTCATACTCCTCGTCCTTCTCTTCTTCCTCTACTCCTCAAGTTCTGCACTCCCTTCTACCGCTTCTTCCTCTTCTTCCTCTTTTCTTCCTCTTTCTCTTCCTCCACCCTCCGAATTGCTCTTCTTCCTCCTGCTTCTCCTTCTGCTGCTGCCCCTTTTGCTGCCTCTCCTTTCCTTCCTCTTCCACTTACCCCTCCTCTAGCTTCCAGTCTCCTCGTCATTCTCTCCTCCTTTTCCTTTATCCCTCTCAACTTCCTCCTTTTTCTCCTGTTTCCGCCGCCATCGCTAACCTGTCATTGATGTTGTTGTCGCTGCTACTACTACGACAACAGCGTAATGCTTAGTAACTTGTGATCCTATTAACCTGGCAGACAGCAAGACTATGGGAAGGCATGCTAATGACGTCACGGGTACATGGATAGCACAGTGTCAATGAGAAGATAAGCCTGCGAGGGAGAGAACTATAGTCACCCGCTTTCATATGCCGATGCCGTGGAAATAAAGTCGCTCGTATTTCATCACAGGACACAAGAAAGTCAATCGACTGAACAATAATTTGTAATAAAAATCGATCGAATCTTTTAATACAACGACCTGAAAAATACGCGATTTTACCCTAGAAATATGCCAGAAATATTCCGTTAGTCATATTGGCTGACTGCCCCGGCAATCAGATCGATTCTAGGTTGCTCGACAATCCGCAAAAATGCGCAATTTTCTACATTTCCTAACAATATCATCCGCACGTTCGAGTACCCGGGTACCCGACCGCGCGGGTCGACGGGTACCCGGGACGTGATTTCAACATCTTTTGACAGCCTTACTTAAGCGCACCACAGCACAGGACCAGGATATAAATGGTAACCTAAGCAGATCGTTGATATTTAAAGGGTGGTATTATGACAATATTCATCGTCGTTATGTATTAGATATATATATATATATATATATATAACATACATCTGAATAATTTCCTATAGTTTAAACAACCATATTAGTACGATAAATACGGAAGAGGTCTACTTAAGTCTACTGTGGTTCCATACAGCAATTTTGCAATTCCTAAAGAACTTAGTTAAGTAGTCTACTCAGTCAATTATCAGCCTACTATTGTTATTCTACAACCAGGAAGCTGCAAAACCCTTATAGTTCACAGATCTATCACCTTCCACAGAGGAACATGAGCATCTTCAAAACCAGGGACGGCGAACCGGGGGAGGGGGGAGAAGGGTCGAGGGGTACAAGTCCCCCCACATCTTTGACAGAGAGGGGACAATTTATACATGTGTCCCCCACATTTCCTACTCCTCTCATTGGGTGTCCCCCACCTGTCAAGCGAGAATGCCGCCTTTGCTTAAAACACAAAGATCAGCATGTGAGCAACTTTTCCGTAAGTGGAGTGAATTGTTGGCTAGGATAGATCTGCACAGTTAATGAAAAGAGATAGAAGGAAGCAGAATTGAAATAAAAACTTAATGCAAGAAACGTACCACTACCTGTGTTGTTGACCAGGAACTCATCTGAAGTTGCATTGACGTGCTTTCTCCTCACGACATTCATTGCAACACATCTGTACTGCTTTGAACTGACAACACTCACAGAAAATTTACTATCATTCTGATTCTGAATATCCATCCAAGTGCCATTGGCGTCCGTCTCCTGCCATTTTAAAGTTGGTGATGGATCTCCCTTTGCAATGCAGGTTATTGGAGTCCTTGGAGGCAGATTGGAATACGATGGCGATAAGGTAACATTTCTAACTGAATCTAAAACAGATTATTAGACATAACTGGAATGAGTATTTGTACAACGTCACTTCAAGATGAAGAGTGTGTAGGTCTCAAAACATGAAATAAAATGCAACAGAATTGATAAAGGAAAAATGAGGCTGAGGAGTTCATACCACAGTTTGTAATGCCACTTACTTGAAAACTATGGATAGGCCGACCACAGGAAAAATACTATGCAAGATGGTGAAATAACGAGTCATGGAAAATCAAAGTCACCATATGCAGACCATGATTTTCTGTCCGTGCTCATCAATTTATTGCACGAAATAGTTCAGGTTAATGCATCTTAGAAAAAAATAGATGCTATAGTACCGATCATTCTGATCTGCATGCAAAGAATGATGAAAATTAAATTCTTCAACTTATCAAATGTTCAGTTATATTATCCCATAATGAAGTTCTTGAAGACAAATGGAAATGAGCATTCTCAACATTATCAACAGTTTCAACGAAATACTTACAAAGGACTTTGATCGTCGGTGTTGCACAACTGGTATTTGGAATGTTTCCAGCCAAGCCTAAAATATCTCTTCCATCATTCGCTTTATTTGCAACTCGAAATGATGTGATGCAGGTGAATGATGGAACTTCAGGAACGGAAGCATTAATGAAAAAATAACGACTTATGGTTCTTCCATTTACTACGCCATTCGGTGCATCTGTCACTCCTTCCCAGACCATCGATGCTGTGCTTGTTCCATTGAATGACACAATGACACACAATGACACCGAACAGTTCAGCTGCAATCGATCTCGTTCGACCACGTCATTCAGAGAAGTAGGTGTCGTATTACATTGAGGCTGACTGTCTATAAAAACACATCATATAAAGAAACAATTGAAATATCAGAACATCATTACAAAACTTCAGCAAAATCATCTCGATTGACAGTCAAATCCCAGCGAGGACAGAAATTTAGTTCAACAGTAATGTGTGCTTCGGCTATAACGAGTATACTGCTGGTGGGAAGATGACACGGCGAGGATGACGTGTGGCCTGGCTGCTTTCGTATACTGAGGTCAAGAATATAATGAAGTCGCTAACCATCAATACCAAGAAGAAATTTTTCAGTAAATGTTGATCCACCAAAGAATCAGCCAAAAAAAGAAGATGGGGATAGTCTGAAAAATTCAGATCCAAACATTGAAAACCATTTGGTTAATTGATTGTATGCAATAACAAATGCCATCTCTTGGCGATGGGTAGGGTCTCCATTGTGAAGATTACTCTCTGAATAACCCTAACCCAGTATATAAGTAGAGATGCGAGTATATGCATACAAATTCATACACTGACATACGGATAAACATCATGTCTCTCCACACACTAATTAAAACACATACACTGAGTAACTAAATTTTGACAAAGACTATGTCAAAAAAATCATGCATAGTATATATTACAGTTATATTTGCTAAGTGCAAACATATGTAATATATATATACAGTACATACATAAATTCATTATACAATACATGGGAAGTAAATTATGTGACTGAGGTTACACAGAAAAATATAACTCACCCAGCATAATAAGATAAGCAAATTTATCGATTTGAATTCCTGAAACGACAGCTGAACAAACGAATCGTCCGGCGTCTCCCAGTTCAACGTTTCTAATAACCAAATCACAACCGGATGAATTGTCAATGCTGTATCGATCTTTATAATCGCTAAGTATTCCCCGGCCATCTTTGAAAATAGTCATCGAGGAACTAGAACTCTGTTTCAGCCAGTCAATTCCACGACAGCTTCTATATGGAGATGCACATTTCAAGGCTGCGTTTGAGCCAGCAACGCTCAATGTGTTCTCAGGTCCTTGCAACTGACCTTCTTGTGCATCTACAAGGAAATAGAAAAGCAATATGTTTTACTTATTATAGTGGTCACTAAGTTTAATTTTAACCAACAACTTGTGAGACAGACAGATCAAAGACAAACTGACAGTATCAAAGTAACCAATAAGTAGGTTGACAAAGACAGATAACAGTCGTGCAGTGGTTAATTGGTAATCGGTCGGCAAAACAGGATGTGTTCGTCCAGCCAACATGCGAAACCATTCAGGCAGTTGCCAACCAAGACAAAGTCAACAATCCTCTCTATCCAGGATACGCAGAAGGCGTGAGATACCCTTCATGACGACGCATTCGAGTTGCGCTAGCAGAATATATCCCCCTCAGGGCTGCTACCCTGACTTCGACACGATTTGTCGTTCAGATCGAACAAATATAAGGAATTTCTTAGTAGACTCACAATGCAGACTTTATGAATGGACTCAGTTTCACTTTCTATCAAACAAAGTTGACCAGTCGGTATATTTTTCATTTTCAAGATTCTGATATAAACTGTCTTGGCTCTCCAGCAGCAAGTTAGAGATGACCAGCAACCACTTGCAGTAGCGCAACCCTTTATGAAATGGGCAGCGTAAAAAGTATTCAGCTATTGCCTCATTGTGGCTCGATATGTAGACGATTCAAGCAAATTGTCGTATCCTCAAAACAGCTACTTCTTTGATCTAGAATAGCAAGATCAAGCTTTATTAGAGGCATACGGTTCTTCAGGAAATTATCATGAAGATCAAACTCCACCTCGTTAAACATGTCTTTTTCCACGTTTCTCTACTTTCCATGGCTCCTTTAGTGCTGTTGCATGACCAAGTACATATAGTTCAACCTCAAAGTAGCTAGAAATTGCATACACTAAAACGAGTTTTGAAAACAAAATCTTATATTTAAACGCATGAGCCGTAATCATGATTCATTAATATCCACTAACCTGTGAGATATTGCGAGAACGATAAGTTCCATCCTTTGCGAATAATAAAATTGTTACTTCTGTATCAGACCGGTAGCATACGGCAGATCACTGTTAACGAAGGACAATAATTTAACAGTTGCCATCTCTGTCTTCGTTTCGTGTGCTCATTTTGATTGCACACGTTGTGACAGATTGAGATTCAGATTCTATGTTTTTCGTATGTGACTTGTAAATGTTCGTCTTAGCAAAACATCCGGCTGCCTACACTGAATCCGATTGATTGAGTTATCCTCTTAGCTGCTCGACTGACTGTTGGATCAAAACAATTACACGTATATGGTTTTGAATAATAATAAATTGACATTGCTTCATCATCTGGACTGACAAAATGGAGGAGTCTTCATGGATTATTAGTAACCAAATGAATGTCATAGCAAGGGAATGATAAAATAGGCCTACACATGTCTTTTAAGTCACTACTACGATCTCATTCACCATAGGCCTTTTCTGTCCATAAGGATAGATCTTTCGGAAATTGAACGGATTTGGGTGAATGCCTTGTTATTTAAATAACAATTAGTATTCATTACTTAAAAAATATGAAGCTCCCCTTCAAGGCTGCTACTCAAGAGCGCCGCCGACCCTGGCACGGCTAAGCAAACCATACTTAAGGCGAGTATAAAATGAATCTGAGTGGAACCTGGGCAACAACCGCAACGCCAAAGGCAGCGCGTTCCAGAGCGAGGAACCAATCACTGAGAAGGCACGATTTTGTTGAGTAGTTGTACTGGCAAATGGGACAATGAGTAGGCCTCGCTCAGAGGAATTGAGAGGACGGCGACCAGAGGTGCACTCAAAGTAGAGCAGCAGAGAGTATGGAAGCTACTAATTGATAACAGCTAAACTAGAAACAAACAGGAGTTATCTGTAGAGCGATGAACGAAATGTAGAGGAGAAAATAATTATGAATTAGAACAAATTTGACACAAGAACATCCAATGCACAAAATTGGGAGCTACAAATTCTAAAAAAATGCATCAAACAATTCAAAAAAAACTTTATTTAATAAACCGTAAAATCATGCGATCACATAAAGACGTGGCTGTGACAATCTGGAACATACTCCTCAATGTTAAAATAATGCAGTCATAACAACAATAGTAAATATTGTCACGATCTCACAAGTTACAGACAGACATTGGAGTAGAAATACGTAGAAATACCCCTCGCTGAGAAATGAATATAGGCCTACGTTTGGTGTCATTTCAATAATATTTCTGTGTGTAGGCCTACCATGAACTCTAAGGCATATGTATAAGTATATGACATATGAGCAACGTTGTTTAAGGCCTTGTCTGTTTCTTCGGCTTGTCTCTTTACCTTTGTTCCAGCGAAGCATATTCGTTCACGTCTCTATCTTCTCCCAAACTTGCGTAGGCTGACTCTTGTCCTCCAGCCTACAATGAAGCGCACAATAGCTCGACTACTGTCTTAATTTGAACGAATACGTAAGGAAGTTAATCTTGATAAGTTGCTTAAAAATTTCTGCAGATGTAGGCCAAGGGTAGATGATGAATTAAAGAAACGTAGACGACCTCCTTTTCTTAGCCACGACATATGAGGAAAGCTGGCCAGTCCTGTCCTTAGGCGTATCATCTTCCTAGCGACGGTGCAGGTGCAGAACTAAACAAAACTAAACTGAACTACGATCTTGAGCGAGGAGCTCAAGATCGTAGTTCAGTTGCCCAGGGCGTGGAGATGGAGTGGAAATGTCGAAACATCGCTTGGAGTTCACCTATGACTTTTCGATTCACACAATTCCGACTATCAGACAAAACACAAATCAACAGGAATATCGGACGTCTGTTTACTTCCTAAATTTCACGAGCGCATTTTTAAAAACCGTATCATGGTATTAATCTTTAATTGTGATTTTAACGAATGACTCACTAATAACGTTTGCGTCCTAGGTGTTGAGCGATCCACATTTGATCGTTGATGAGACGAAGGACTCATCTCTTGAGCCACGCTCTGCGCAGTGCCATCTACCAAACAAATATGCATGGCTACAATTATCTTAATTGATTATGTCATTGTCATAAAAGAAATATATGACACCACTCACACAGAAACACTAAGTAACATGCTAAATGTCATTAAGTACTGACCATTTCTATATAAGTAAATATTGACAAGAGATAGGCATACCCGTTGGGGTAGGCCTACACCGACAACGTCGTGTGGTATCGAGGCGCTTTGAAATATATCCACGCGACATCATTCCTATTTATCTCGTTTCTATCAAAATATGTTTGAATGCCATTGTAACTATAATTAAAATATGACTACGGAAATTAAATATGTAGTACCGAAGTCATAATCAAATGACTTTTCTGTACAGTTGTATAATTGGATGAATTTTATTACGAACGTTATATACGGCGACTATGTTTGCGACAGTATTAAAATGTCTGATACTGTGTAGATCTCTTACCGAGAGACTCTTTAGATGGCCTGGGATGAAACTGAACGCATTTGAGTTTGACCAAGATGGAAATGACAATAGTTGCCATTAGGATGGCACCTATGAGACCAATTCCAACACCGATTCCTAAGCCAATTCCCAAGCGATCTGCTGCGTAACAAAAAGTTTACACATGACATTATTAGGCCTATCTCATTCAGTGCAACGTTGATTGAAGCATCTTAGGATTACATTGGTGTAAGACTGATATGTGTTGGTTCAACAATGAAATAGCTGTTATCGCCAATAACGCGATAGAGTCCTATTCAAGATTTATATAGGCTTATAATTATACAGTGAATGAAAAATGCTCACAGAAGACAGCTGTATTAAATAGGCCTACTAAGCACTAGAAGCAATGCAGGCACTGCTCAAACATGTCTACGCAAGGGAAGAATGGCATAATAGAAAGTGAGTGGTTAAGATATGTAGCAGGCACAACTACAACGGCGCAATAGAAGATCTTAGTCCTTGTCACTGGAGTAAGTGGAGTGACTTGTTGGCTAGGATAGATCTGCGCAGTTAGTGAAAAGAGATAGAAGGAAACAGAATTCAAATAGAAACTTAATGCAAGAAACGTACCACTATGAGGCCTACCTGTGTTGTTAACTTCGAACTCGTCTGAAGTTGCATTGTATGTTTTGCCCCTCACGACATTCATTGCAACACATCTGTATCGCTTTGAAGCGACATTATTCACAGTAAATTCGCAGCTCATCTGATTCTGAATATCCACACAAAAGCCACTGTCTGTCATTTCCTGCAATTTAAAAGTTGGTGGTGGATCTCCCTTTGCAATGCAGGTTATGACACTTCCAGGAGGGAATTTGGAATGCGATGGCGACAGAGTAACGTCTCTAACTGAATCTGAAACAGATTTACAAACAAGGCACATAACTGGAATTGAAATTTATATAATGACAAATCAAGAGAAGCTCATAAGGATATCAGAACACGAAGCCGCAATGCAACATAACGGTCTTCAAGGCTGTGTCAGAGGTACTGGAGGAACAGATGCTGAGGGGTTCACACGACAGGTTGTCATGCACACTATTCCAGAGAGAAGGATGGGGCGTGGGCGACTGCACAAAAACTGAAGATCAATTTGACTAATCACCTTCGGCAATTAATGCAGGTTGCAAAAAAGCAGAGGATGTACAATTGTGTACACAGCTCATTCTGATCTGCATGTTAACATCGATGCAAATTAATTTACTAAAATTTCACATACAATACAACTAAAATTTATATCGCGCCTTAATAAAGAGAGTTTTGCTTAAAGGACGCGTTCCAAAAACAGTTCATCAATCGTATTTGAGAATTTATATAGCGCCTCTCACGGAACAAGCTATTCAGAGGTTCATTTCGGTGTCATTTTAAGCAAAGTACAGATGATCAGCTACACAATTCAACTAAGAATTTCTTTAAAAAAACTGAAATGAACATTCTCAACATTTTCAACATTATCAATGAAATACTTACAGAGGACTTTGATCATCGGTGTTGCACAACTGGTATGTGGAGTGTTTTTAGCCAAACCTACAAAATCTGTTCCACTACTGTCCTTATTTGCAACTGAAAATGACGTGATGCAGGTGAATGATGGAACTTCAGGAACGGAAGCATAAATGAAAAAATAACGACTTATGGTTCGTCCATTTACTACGCCATTCGGAGCATCTGTTACTCCTTCCCAGACCATCGATGCTGTGCTTGTTCCCCTGAATGACACCGAACAGTTCAGCTGCAATCGATCTCGTTCGACCACGTCATTCAGAGAAGTAGGTGTCGTATTACATTGAGGCTGACTGTCTATAAAAACACATCATATAAAGAAACAATTGAAATATCAGAACATCATTACAAAACTTCAGCAAAATCATCTCGATTGACAGTCAAATCCCAGCGAGGACAGAAATTTAGTTCAACAGTAATGTGTGCTTCGGCTATAACGAGTATACTGCTGGTGGGAAGATGACACGGCGAGGATGACGTGTGGCCTGGCTGCTTTCGTATACTGAGGTCAAGAATATAATGAAGTCGCTAACCATCAATACCAAGAAGAAATTTTTCAGTAAATGTTGATCCACCAAAGAATCAGCCAAAAAAAGAAGATGGAGATAGTCTGAAAAATTCAGATCCAAACATTTAAAAACCATTTGGTTAATTGGTTGTATGCAATAACAAATGCCATAACTTGGCGATGGGTAGGGTCTCCATTGTGAAGATTACTCTCTGAATAACCCTAACCCAGCATATAAGTAGATATGCGAGTATATGCATACAAATTCATGCACTGACATACGGATAAACATCATGTCTCTCCACACACTAATTAAAACACATACAGTGAGTTAACTAAATTTGGACAGAGACTCTGTCAAAAAATCATGTATAGTATATATTACAGTTATATTTGTTAAGTGAAAACATATGTAATATATATATATATTCAGTACATACATAAATTCATTATACAATACATGGGACGTAAATTATGTGACTGACTTTACACAGAAAAATTTAACTCACCCAGGATAATAAGATAGGCAGATTAATGGGTTTCAATTCCTGTAACGAGAGAGGCACAAAGGAATCGTCCGGCGTCTCCCAGTTCAACGTTTCTAATAACCAAATCACAACCGGATGAATTGTCAACGCTGAATCGATCTTTGTAAGGATCATTTATTATCCCACGTTGGTTGAAAACAGTCATTGGGACACTAGGATTAATATAACGCACCCATTCAATTCCATGACAGCCTCTAGATGGAGATAAACATTTCAAGGTAATAATTGAGCCAACAACGCTCAGTGTGTTCTCAGGTCCTTTCAACTGACTTTCTTGAGCACCTAAAGACAAACAGAAAATGTTACACAGTTACAATGGTGATCATTTTAGTCTAATTCTACTCAACAAGTGTATTGCTCATCGATTTTGATTTGATTAAGCGACTGTGAATTAGCTGGTTCTCGCTACGTCGCTCTGTGGGCGCTGTAGAAATGATTACGATTACGATTACACAGACATGGACAAACTCAGATAGTGCAAGAATACGATGACAGATACTATTAAAGTTGATGCAAGGAACAAAAAACTGATATAACATGCAGGAAGTTGTTACAAGCGAAGACCCACATATGTTTGATCATAAGCAGACCCATCATCAAGTGTATTGGTAACGTGTCTGCATTTGGGTTGACCATTGGATGACCATTGGAGGGTTCAGTATTAAAGTGTAAGCTCCTTATGCTCCCATTTCCCAAGACTGAACTTGTGGAGCAGTTTGCTGACAGGCACTTAGTCAAAACGTGGTTTTGAAATAGCTTTGCTAGGGAATAATGACACCGAATTTGATTTCACATGAAGAAACCATTGATTAATTGTTTCTGCAATCTGCAAATTGCATTCGATTTTAATATTGGCTTAGATAACAATTATTACCATGATTGGTTACAGATCTAAGTGTACACGCTAGGTTGACTGGTTATGACGGATGGAGTTTTGGCTCAGCACTTGGTAAATAAAGTAGCAACTGAAGACAGTTTCAAAAGCACTTGCATATTGTACAGACTCACTTACCCGAATGCGTAAAGAGAAACTGGAACGTGATAATTGTCAGGCTATTCGTACGGATTACATCGAATAGACGACATCGCCTCCACTGTTTTATCAACATCGTTGAAATTGACTAAAACTTTTGCTGCACTTTGTTGTAATCGTTTAGATCAGATGTTCCGCAAATACAACGAAATGAAGACAATTAATAGGCTACTCATTCACTTTCTATTTTAAAGTGTTGCGTACTTTCTATAATATAGCAAAGAGAATTCTATGTTATATACACACAGGGCCAATGCACTGCTACTTATTGATGCAGGATACTTCCTGGTCTACGACACACACACACACATACACACACACACACACACACACACAACCACACATCTTGTAATTTGCCTACGAGAACACTTACGATGACAAATATAGAATTTAGGAGTCTGCAGGTATACTCACAACCGCGGTAACCCGTACCCGACCCGTACTCGCGTATGCGGGTACGTATTTTACGGATCGGGTCAGATACGGGTAGACTAATCACGGGTATGTGTATACCCGCTTTTACCCGTATCAACGTCAGGTTTTGGGGTTACAATGTAACCGTTAAATAATTTAAATAATGTTGGTGAATCCTGCGTCCATAAAGAATTTATTATCATTATAGACAAACTGGCTCATTCGAAATCTAAGTACTATATATCTGCATTTAATGTTTCCCTTCTTCTTTGATTGCATGTTAATCGCTGGTTTTATCATTTCCCTTCCTCTTCCTATCCCTGCTAATCATCCTGCTCACCCTCCTGTACCTTTTCGCCTCCTTCACTTCTTCTTTTTCCTGCTCCTAATTTTTGCTCCTGCTTCTGCTCCTCCTGCACATCTTTCTCTCCCTCTTACTCTCCATTTTCTTCTTCTTCCACTATTTTGTCCTCATCTTCCTCCTCTATGTTGTCCTTCCCTTCATTTTCATATTCCAGCTTTTCCTTCTGCTTTGACCGCAAACAACTGTCTCTCCTTATCTCCCCTTTCTTTCTTGTTTTCTTGTTTTCCTACTCCTCGTCCTACTCTTCTTCCTCTACACCTCAAGTTCTGCACTCCGCTTCTTCCTCTTCTTCCTCTTTTCTTCCTCTCTCTCTTCATCCTGCCTCCGAATTGCTCTTCCTCCTCCTGCTTCTCCTTCTGCTGCTGCCCCTTTTTCTGCCTCTCCTTCCCTTCCTCTTCCACTTACCCCTTCTCTAGCTTCCAGTCTCCTCCTCTTCCTCTCCTTCTTTTCCTTTATCCCCCTCAACTTCCTTCTTCTTCTTCTGCATCCGCCGCCATCGCTAACCTGTCATTGACGCTGCTGTTGCTGTTGTTGTTGCTGCTACTACTACGACAACAGCGTAATGATTAGTAAGTTGTGATCGTATTACCCTGGAAGGCAGCAAGACTATGAAAAAGCACGCTAATGACGTCACGGTTACATTAATAGCACAGTGTCAATGAGAAGATAAGCCTGCGAGGGAGAGGACTATAGTCACCCGCTTTCATATGCCGATGCCGTGGAAATAAAGTCGCTCGTATTTCATCATCACAGGACACAAGATAGTCAATCGACGGAACAATAATTTGTAATAAAAATCGATCGAATCTTTTAATACAACGACCTGAAAAATACGCGATTTTACCCTAGAAATATGCCAGAAATATTCCGTTGGTCGTATTGGCTGACTGCCCGGGCAATGAGATCGATTCTCGGTTGCCCGACATTCCGAAAAAATGCGCAATTTT
Source organism: Bimastos eiseni (assembly GCA_959347315.1). Lineage (NCBI taxonomy): Eukaryota > Metazoa > Annelida > Clitellata > Crassiclitellata > Lumbricidae > Bimastos > Bimastos eiseni. Next base: position 2,254,027 of record OY365818.1, read on the forward strand.
CTACATGTCATTACAATAATATCCGCACGTTCAAGTACCCGGGTAACCGACCGCGCGGGTCGACGGGTACCCGGGTCGTGATTTCAACATCTTTTGACAGCCTTAATTAAGCGCACCACAGCACAGGACCAAGATAGAAATGGTAGCCTAAGCAGATCGTTGATATTTAAAGGGTGGAATTATGACAATATTCACGGTCATTATGTATTATATATATATAAATCATATTTATCTGAATAATTTCCTATAGTTTAGAAAACCATATTAGGACGATAAATACGGAAGGGGTCTACTTAAGTCTACTGTGGCTCCAAACAGCAATTTTGCAATTCCTAAAGAACTTAGTTAAGTAGTCTACTCAGTCAATTATCAGCCTACTATGGTTATTGTACAACCAGGAAGCTGCAAAGCCCTTATGGTTCACAGATCTATTCTTTTACACAGAGGAGCATGAGCATCCTTATAACCAGGGACGACGAACAGAGATGTCGAGGGTGACAAGTTCCCCTATCTTTGACAGAGAGGGGACAATCTATACCTGTGTCCCCCACATTTCCTACTCCTCTCATTGGGTGTCCCCCCACTTGTCAAGCGAGATCGTCACCTTTGCTCAAAACACAAAGATCAGGAGGTGGACAACTTTTCCGTTCGAAACGAGCGCATTGCTTGCACTGTAAGAGTGCCACAAGGATCTGTCTTCAGTCCTTTATTGATAGGAAGAGGACATATTAGAGCTGTTGAATTAAATCTCACCATGAACGTAAAATGTAGCCTCGTTCCCTTCAGGACTTTTGCATGACATAAAAGTTCAGAGTAGCTAGAAATATCATCACACAAAGACGATTTTTGAAAACCGGCTCTAATATTTAAATGCACGAATCGTAATGACAATTCACTTATATCCACTTGTATAAAGCAGTGAGAAGGATAATGATGACGATAAATTTCATTCATTAGGAATGATTATTACTTCTGTATGAGGCCCGTAGAGCACGGCAGACCATTGTCAAGCAAGGATAGTGATTTTACAGCTAACTCAGTTTGATGGATCTGAAATACCACAGGAAACCTCAGCCAAATTTCAAGGTGCATGCATTGATGAACCCGCTGTTTGTCATTAATAAGGATGTTCGTTAAGATATTAGTTTAAAACTGTAACTCCTGTATATCGTCTCTGTGTGCAGGCCAGCCAACGGGGGCATGGGTGGAAAATGCCGAGGGGTCCTCTTGTGTTAGTGTTGGTGTGTTTGTGACTCATATCCTGTAGGTCTGTTATTAAATGGTCTTCGATGAAACTTCAATTGATTTCATACATATCTTTCATCTAACCACTGTGTATGTATACATGTATGTATTTATGTATGTATGAATGTATGTCTTGATGCATGTATGGATGTATGTATATATGTATGTATGTATACATGTATGTATGTATGTATGTATGTATGTATGTATGTATGTCTCAATGTATGTATGTATGTATGTATGTAGCGTTTTCTGTTATTGAAGCATTATAATATCTAGTTAAGAACTAAAACTGTAAGCTAACATTGAATTGTATAAGTTACTCAACACTTCCTACTAGCATATTCGGTGGTGCTTAGTGATCCTGAGGAAAGAGCTTGCTCATGATTCATATAAAAAAAGTTAATAACAGAAATTGATTGCACGTGGTGCTATTTAACAACACCCATGCGACACACCTATAAATTCCCACTAATTAGCGTTCACACGAGACCTATTTATTAAATTTTTGATTGCCCTTATGTCCACAGTTAAGGATTTCGCTTCATCGATATAGCATTTGCGTATTGTATTCTGCACTTGTAGCATTTAGTGAGTTAGTATTGGCTGCTGGTCTAAATGTTTATAACTTAGATTGACATAATTATTATTGGTGATATGTTTCCACTATTACCAGGGCCGCCGACAGAAATTCTGGGCCCAAGGCAGGATAGTCACGGGTCTCTAAGTTGTCTATAGGCTTTATGATCAACTTTATTTTGGGCTCAGTACGGGCCCCTAGAAAGTTTCCGAGCCCCAGGGCATTTGCCTCTACCCTCCTCTCGTCGGGCCTGTCTAAAACCAATTAAATAGTGTTCCGATCTCGCCGCAAACAACTCCGTCTCGTAAACGAATGCAAAAAAATTTAATAATTATTGTAATTCCTTGCGTTAACTCCGTAAAGTTCCTTGGTATCCAGATTGATCAGCTTCTCCCATGGAAGCAGAAAACAAAACGGTGTAGACAGAAGGAATTTATTGCTTATCACCGATTTCAAACAAGTAAAAGTCTAATGTTATGTAAATTTTATGCAATTTTAAATGTGTGTAGTAAATCATCTTCAAAACCTGCCTCATAAATGCCTAGGCACAAGTATGCATTCATTGCGTCATTATTATTTATACATGACTGCTTATTAATTTTTTCAAGCCAACACACACCACGTTGTTATTGCATTAAATTGGTTGCTGCCGATTTGAGATAAAAATGCATGAAGCAATATAAAGGAAACTTTCTCCTTTAAGTAGAAATCGTGCGTTCACAACTTCACATATAGACACGACCGTGAGATTCTTGAAAATATTCTTCGTATATATATATATATATATATATATATATATATATATAAATGAATATATATGCATACAGGCCTATTAAGAATTGAGATAATCGTAAATATGGTCATGGTTTCAAGACAAGTTACAAATTGAAATTGAAGGAGAAATATCCCTCGATGAGAAAGTAATATACTTTTGGTGTCACGCCATTAATATTTTTGCTCACTCTAACATCAAAGTATATTTAGGCCATCGCATATGTGCGCAAAGTTGACTAAGGCCTTGAACTTTTCTTTGGCTTGGCTATCTGCCTTTGTTCCAGCGAAGCATATTCATTGACGTCTCTATCTTCTCCCAAACTTGCGTAAGCTGACTCTTGTTCTCCAGCCTACAACAACCACAAAAGAGCTTCAGACCGGTCTTAATTTGGACGAATAAGTAAGTAAACATCGTTTGGAGTTCACCTATGACTTTTCGATTCACACAATACAGACTGTCAGTGAAAACACCAGTCAACAGGAATATTGGACGTTTGTATACAAATAACTTTTCTTTACATCCTGATTACCAACGAGCGCATTGAAAGAGTATGATGGCATTAACATTATAATTGTGATTGTAACCTCAGACAAATATATGGCCAAAGCAGCGTGCTTCGTTTTGGCAATTGATCAACAAATGTCTCACTAATGAAGCGTGTGTCCTAGGAATTGAGCGATCCACATTTGATCGTTGATGAGACGAAGGACTCATCTCATGATCTACGTTCTGCGCAGCGCCATCTGCAAAACAAGTATACAAGTCTACAATTAATATATTATTGCTTTTGTATTGTTGCCACTAAAGAAATATATATATAGTAGATATTGCCAGGGTCTCAAAGCGAGTTATATTAATATAACATATAGTTATTATATAAATTTAGCTCCACAGAGGAAAACCGTTAGTGTCACACTCAACGCAAATCAACACAATGCTAAATTGCATCAAGTACAGAACATTTCTAAATTAGAAAATATTGACAAGAGACCGTTGTGTCATTCAGATTATATAGTTTTTTTTGTGGCGCTCTGAAATAGAAATTTGCCATATAATTACTGTTTGCTTCCTTGATATCAATATATGCTGGGAAGTTTTTACAGCTATTATATAAATGTGACTGCAGCCTTACAGGAAGCCAACAATGCGGCTGGCTATTTAAGTCATAATCAAATCATTTTCCAAAAGCAGTATAATTATTATGTAGGTGATTTTAATTCCGAACTTCTCTTCTGTGTACTTTAGTACTGTGTTATAATGTTTGATACTATGTAGGTTTATTACCGAGAGATTCTTTAGCTGGCCGGGAATGAAACTCCAGATATTTGAGTTTGAACAAGATGGCAATGACAATGGTTGCCATTAGGATGGCAACTATGAGACCAATTCCAGCACCGATTCCAGCACCGATTCCAACAATGATTCCTAAGTGAATTTCGCTGAAACTGACAGGATTATTGATCGAAGATAATCTGTCATTGAATTCTAAAACATAAAGTCCTTGTGGTTTGATATCATATCATTAACAAACATATCATTAGCAAGTACGAAGAATCCGCAATATGTTAAGTGTAAGGGCTTAAATAAATGCATAAAATCGTATGTAACAAAGCTAGTTTGGGCACGACAGTATTACCTCATCCAGTGCAACGTTATTTGAAGCATCGTTGGACTACGCTGGTTTAAGACTGATATGTGTTGGTTCGACAATTAAATAGCTGTTAACGCCTATGCCGCGATAGAGTTGTGTTCAATAGTGATATATACATAATATATATATCATATATATTATATGTAGGCTTATAAGTATACCCAGTACACTATATAAAAAATGGTGAATAACTCGTAGAAGACAGCATTATGAAATACAAAGCCTTAGAGGCATTGCAATCAAACAGGTCTACGCACAAGAGGAATGGCATAATAATAAGTGAGTGGTTATGATATGTAGCAGGCACAATTAAAAAGGCGCTATACAAGACTTTAGAGCAGGACAGATATTAAAATCTTAGTCCTTGTCACTGCAGTAAGTGGAGTGACTTGTTGGCAAGGATAGATCTGCACAGTTAGAGAAAAGAGATAGAAGGAAGCAGAATTGAAATAGAAACTTAATGCTAGAATCGTATCACTACCTGTGTTGTTAACCTGGAACTCGTTTGAAGTTGCGTTGTATCTTTTGCCCCTCACGACATTCATTGCAACACATCTGTATCGCTTTGAAGCGACATTACTCACAGTAAATTCATTGCCAATCTGATTCTGAATATCCATCCAAATGCCACTGTCTACCATTTCCTGCAATTTAAAAGTTGGTGGTGGATTTCCCTTTGCAGTGCAGGTTATGACAGTTCCTGGAGGGAAATTGGAATGCGATGGCGACAGAGTAACGTCTGTAACTGAATCTGAAACAGATTTACAAACAAGGCACGTAACTGGAATTGAAATTTATATAATGACAAATCAAGAGAAGCTCATAAGGATATCAGAACAAGAAGCCGCAATGCAACATAACGGTCTTCAAGGCTGTGTCAGAGGTACTGGAGGAACAGATGCTGAGGGGTTCACACGACAGGTTGTCATGCACACTATTCCAGAGAGAAGGATGGGGAGGGGGCGACTGCACGAAAATGAAGATCAATTTACTAAACATATAGCGCCTCTCACGCGTTCCAAAAACCGTTCATCAATCGTATTTGAGAATTTATATAGCGCCTCTCACGGAACTAGCTATTCAGAGGTGCATTTCGGTGTCATATTAAGCAAAGTACAGGTGATCAGCTACACAATTCAACTAAGAATTTCTTTTAAAAAACTGAAATGAACATTCTCAACATTATCAACATTATCAATTAAATACTTACAGAGGACTTTGATCGTTGGTGTTGCACAACTGGTATTTGGAATGTTTGCAGCCAAACCTTCAATATATGTTCCACTGTCGTCTTCTTTATTCTTAATTGCAAATGATGTGATGCACGTGAATGATGGAACTTCGGGAACGGAAGCATCAATGATAAAATATCGACTTATGGTGTTTCCGTTGACTACAGCATTCGGAGCATCTGTCACTCCTTCCCAGACCATCGATGCTGTGCTTGTTCCGCTGAATGACACCGAACAGTTCAGCTGCAATCGATCTCCTTCGACCACGTCATTCAGAGAAGCAGGTGTCGTCTTACATTGAGGCTGGTTGTCTATAAAAACACATCATATAAAGAAACAATTAAAATATCAGAACATCATTACAGAACTTCAGCAAAATCCTCTCGATTGACAGTCAAATCCCAGCGAGGACAGAAATTCAGTGTTCAACAGTAATGTGTGTTTCGGCTATAACGAGTATACTGCTGGTGGGAAGATGACATGGCGAGGAAGAGGTCTGATCTGGCTGCTTTCGTATACTGAGATCAAGAATATAATGAAGTCGCTAACCATCAATACCAAGTAGAAATTTTTCAGTAATTGTTGATCCACCAAAGAATCAGCCCAAAAAAAGAAGATGGGGATAGTCTGAAAAATTCAGATCCAAACATTTAAAAACCATTTGGTTAATTGGTTGTATGCAATAACAAATGCCATAACTTGGCGATGGGTAGGATCTCCATTGTGAAGATTACTCTCTGAATAACCCTAACCCAGCATATAAGTAGATATGCGAGTATATGCATACAAATTCATGCACTGACATACGGATAAACATCATGTCTCTCCACACACTAATTAAAACACATGCACTAAGTTAACTACATTTGGAAAGAGACTCTGTAAAAAATCATGCATAGTATTATTATAGTTATATTTGCTAAGCGCAAACATATGTAATATATATATCTACTGTACATACATAAATTCATTATACAATACATGGGAAGTAAATTATGTGACTCACTTTACACAGAAAAATATAACTCACCCAGGATAATAAGATAAGCAGATTTATGGATTTGAATTGCTGAAAGGATAGCACTACAAAGGAATCGTCCGGCGTCTCCCAGTTCAACGTTTCTAATAACCAAATCACAACCGGATGAATTGTCAACGCTGAATCGATCTTTGTAAGGATCATTTATTATCCCACGTTGGTTGAAAACAGTCATTGGGACACTAGGATTAATATAACGCACCCATTCAATTCCATGACAGCCTCTAGATGGAGATAAACATTTCAAGGTAACATATGAGCCAACAACGCTCAGTGTGTTCTCAGGTCCTTTCAACTGACTTTCTTGAGCACCTAAAGACAAACAGAAAATGTTACATAGTTATAATAGTGATCATTTTAGTCTAATTCTACTCAACAAGTGTATTGCTCATCGATTTGGATTTGATTAAGCGACTGTGAATTAGCTGGTTCCCGCTACGTCGCTTCTGTGGGCGCTGTAGAAATGATTACGATTACGATTACACAGACATGGACAAACACAGATAGTGCAAGAATACGAAGACAGATGCAATTAAAGTTTATGCAAGGAACAAAAAACGGATATAACATGCAGGAAGTTGTTACAAGCGAAGACCCGCATATGTTTGATCCTAAGCAGACCCATCATCAAGTGTATTGGTAACGTGTCTGCATTTGGCTTGACCATATGCTCCCATTTCCCAAGACTGAACTTGTGAAGCAGTTTGCTGACAGGCACTTAGTCAAAACGTGGTTTTGAAAAAGCTTCGCTATCGAATAATGACACCGAATTTGATTTCACATGAAGAAACCAATGATTAATGCTTTCTGCAATTTGCAAATTGCATTCGATTATAATATTAGCTAAGATAATATTGCCATGATTGGTTCCACATCTAAGTGTACACGCGAGGTTGACAGGTAATGACGGATGGAGTTTTGACTCAGATATTGGTAAATAAAGTAGCAACAGAAGACACAGTTTCAAAAGCACTTGCATATTGTACAGACTCACTTACCCGTATGCGTAAAGAGAAACTGGAACGTGATAATTGTCAGGCTATTTACACGGATTATATCGAATAGACAACATCGCCTCCACTGTTTTATCAACATCGTTCTAATTGAATAAAACTTTTGCTTTACTTCGCTGTAATCGTTCAGATCAGATTTTCCGCTAATACAACGAAACGAAGAAAATTAATACGCTACTCATTCACTTTCTCTTTTAAAGTGTAGCGTACTTTCTATAATATAGCAAAGAGAAATCTATGTTATATACATATAGGACCAATGCACTGCAACTTATTGATGCAGGATACTTCCTGGTCTACGACACGCATACACATCCTCTCATTTGCCTACGAGAACACTTACGATGACAAATATAGAATTTAGAGGTCTGCGGGTATACTCGTACCCGCGGGTAACCCGTACCCGACCCGTACTCACGTATGCGGGTGCGTACTTTACGGATAGGGTAAGATACGGGTAGACTAATCACGGGTACGCGTATACCCGCTTTTACCCGTGTTAACGTCAGGTTTTGGGGTTATAATGTAACCGTTAAATAATTTAAATAATGTTGGTGAATCCTGCGTCCCCAAAGACTTAATTATTATTATAGACAAACTGGCTCATTCGAAATCTAAGTACTATATATCTGCATTTAATGTTTCCCTTCCTCTTTGTTTGCATGTTAGTCGCTGTTTTTCTCACTCCTCTTCCTCTTCCTATCCCTGTTTTTCATCCTTCTCTTCTTCCTCTACTCCTCAAGTTCTGCACTACACTTCTACCGCTTCTTCCTCTTCTTCCTCTTTTCTTCCTCTTTCTCTTCCTCCTGCCTCCGAATTGCTCTTCTTCCTCCTGCTTCTCCTTCTGCTGCTGCCCCTTCTGCTGCCTCTCCTTTCCTTCCTCTTCCAGTCTCCTCCTCCTCCTCCTCTCCTCCTTTTCCTCTATTCCCCTCAACTTCCTCCTTCTTCTCCTGCTTCCGCCGCCATCGCTAACCTGTCATTGATGTTGCTGTTGTTGTTGCTGCTACTACTACGACAACAGCGTAATGATTAGTAAGTTGTGATCCTATTAACCTGGAAGGCAGCAAGACTATGGGAAGGCATGCTAATGACGTCACGGGTACATGGATAGCACAGTGTCATTGAGAAGATAAGCCTGCGAGGGAGAGAACTATAGTCACCCGCTTTCATATGCCGATGCCGTGGAAATAAAGTCGCTCGTATTTCATCATCACAGGACACAAGAAAGTCAATCGACTGAATAATAATCTGTAATAAAAATCGATCGAATCTTTTAATACAACGACCTGAAAAATACGCGATTTTACCCTTTCATATGCCAGAAATATGCGGCTGGTCATATTGGCCGTATGCCCGGGCAATGAGATCGATTCTCGGTTGCTCGACATTCCGCAAAAATGCGCAATTTTCTACATTTCTTAAAAAAATATCGTTCGAGTACCCGGGTACCCGACCGCGTGGGTCTACGGGTACCCGGGTCGTGATTTCAACATCTTTTGACAGCCTTACTTAGGCGCACCACAGCACAGGACCAGGATATAAATGGTAACCTAAGCAGATCGTTGATATTTATATGTATTATATATATATAAATCATATATATGTGCATAATTTCCAATAGTTTAGAAAACCATATTAGGACGATAAATACGTAAGAGGTCTACTTAAGTCTACTGTGGATCCATACAGCAAGTCTACAATTCCTAAAGAACTTAGTTAAGTAGTCTACTCAGTCAATTATCAGCTTACTATGGTCATTCCACAACCAGGAAGCTGCACAGCTCTTATAGTTCACAGATCTATCACTTTCCACAGAGGAACATGAGCATCCTTAAAACCAGGGACGACGAACCGGGGGGAGGGGTACAAGTCCCTCCACATCTTTGACAGAGAGGGGACAATTTATACATGTGTCCCCCTCATTTCCTACTTCTCTCATTGGGTGTCCCCCCACTTGTCAAGCGAGATCGTCGCCTTTGCTTAAAACACAAAGATCAGGAGGTGGACAACTTTTTCATAATTTTCATAAAATGTAGCCTCGTTCCCTTCATGACTTTTGCATGACATAAAAGTTCAGAGTAGCTAGAAATATCATCACACAAAGACGATTTTTGAAAACAGCGTCTAATATTTAAATACACGAATCGTAATCACCATTCACTTATATCCACTTGTATTTAGCAGTAAGAAGGATAATGATGACGATAAATTCCATTCATTAGGAATGATTATTACTTCTGTATGAGGCCCGTAGAGCACCACAGACCACTGTCAAGCAAGGAGAGTGATTTTACAGCTGGCACAGTTTGATGGATCAGAAATACCACCGGAAACCTCAGCCAAATTCCAAGGTGCATGCATTGATGAACCCGCTGTTTGTCATTAATAAGAATGTTCGTTAAGATATTAGTTTAAAACTGTGACTCCTGTATGGGGTCTCTGTGTGCAGGAGCCGACGGGGGCATGGGTGGAAAATGCCGAGGGGCCCTCTTGTGTTAGTGTTGGTGTGTTTGTGACTGATATCCTGCGCGTCTCTTATTAGCTGGTCTTCGATGAAACTTCAATTGATTTCATACATATCTTTCATCTAATCGCTATGTATGTGTACATGTATGTATGTATGTATGTATGTATGTATGTATGTATGTATGTATGTATGTATGTATGTATGTATGTATGTATGTATGTATGTATGTGTGTCTGCATGTATGTATGTATGTATGTATTTATGTATGTATGTATGTATGCTTGTATGTATGAATGTATGTATGTATGTATGAATGTATGTATGTATGTATGTATGTATGTATGTATCTATGTAGGTATGAATGTATGTATGTATGTATGTATATATTTTAGCGTTTTCTGTTTCTGATGCATTCTAATATCTAGTTAAGAACTGAAACTATAAGCTAACATTGAATTGTATAAGTTACTCAACACTTCCGTCTATCTCGTGACAACGGTTTTTTAAATGACATTAATGACTTAATCAGTGAAGAAATCGCATGATATAATAGGTTCTCTAAACGTATTGGCCCAGCTTATACGCTGGTACTGTGTTAACTTTAGGCGATTCTCCACAGATCCTTTTCAACGAACAAGATCTCGTTGTCACGTGGTCAAACATGAAGGACGACCGTGTCTAAGTAAAGTAGACAACTGCCAGATTTTCTAGCCAATCCTACAAGAACTGTAAGAGATGATTTATCAAGAAGTTACAGCGGCAACAGATTTAATCATCATCTAAATGAAGCCGTTTACAATTATGACTACCCCTATAGATGAATCAGAACACTATCACAGCATTATATTTTGTAGACAAATCATCCACTAACCTGTAAAATTAGGTAGTATTGCAATGATTTTGTTTCCTACATATTTTTTTTCGTGATCAGTAAATACAACCACGGTTTTATTAGAGCGTTAAGCAGTGTATGACGAAAACGATGAAAATAATGAAGCCACTTTTGAGACAACTCCGGTCGATATTACCTATTACCGAAATTTGATACAGCCTTGCTTCCAACATTTTTTGCTCAGAAGTGCCAACCCACGCCTCGACGGCGCAATTGCAGTTGTCCGTTCTCTTTAGTTTCAACTGCAAATGATATGATGCAGGATAAATAATGAAACCTTAGGCGCAGAAGCAACAAGGTCATAAGAACGACTTATAGGTTCTTCATTGCGATGATTACTGTCTAAATAACCCGACCCCAGTATAATATAATCAGATATATGCTGATTATATGTTTACGAACACATACGCCGACATACGGATATAACCCATAGATCATGTCTCTTCACACATCAGTGAAAACAAACGTGCATTCAAATACTGAGTTAACTAAATTGTGACAAAAGACTCTGTATGAAACATACATGTAGGTCAAAGAAATCAGGTGTAATCTATGCTACAGTTATATTTGCTCTGTGCAAATAATTCTATACATAATAACATATATATTTTCGGTTTTTCTCCTCTGTTGGTAATGCTACTAGGGGGTCCCTCCTAGCGGGATTTTGATCTTTTTCGGGACTCCCTTGGTAGTCTTTACTTTTATAATTGAAGTTCTTTATCTTTGCCTTGAGCAAAATGTTTGTTTTGGCTGCAAAAAAACAAATTGATTGATTGATATAAATTACATACAAACATGCATATATATTAAATACATAAACTCATTACACAAAGGAAATAAATTATGTGAATGAGGTTACACAGAAAATATGACTAACTGGAAGAAATAACTTACCCAGTATAATAAGATAAGCAGTCCTTGTAAAATGATCAGCTGAAACGATAGCGCTACAAAAAAAACGTCCGGCGTCTTTCAGTTCAACGTTTTTGATAATCAAATCACAACCGTATGAATTGTCAATGCTGTATCGATCTTTATAATCGCTAAGTATTCCCCGGCCATCTTTGAAAATAGTCATCGAGGAACTAGAACCCTGTTTCAGCCAGTCAATTCCACGACAGCTTCTACATGGAGATGCACATTTCAAGGTTGCGTTTGAGCCAGCAACGCTCAGTGTGTTCTCAGGTCCTTGCAACTGACCTTCTTGTGCATCTACAAGGAAATAGAAAAGCAATATGTTTTACTTATTATAGTGGTCACTTAAGTGTAATTTTAACCAACAACTTGTGAGACAGACAGATCAAAGACAAACTGACAGTGTCAAAGTAACCAATAAGTAGGTTGACAAAGACAGATAACAGTCGTGCAGTGGTTAATTGGTAATCGGTCGGCAAAACAGGATGTGTTCATCCAGCCACAATGCGAAACCACTCAGGCAGTTGCCGACCAAGACAAAGTCAACAATCCTCTCTATCCAGGATACGCAGAAGGCGTGAGATACCCTTCATGACGACGCGTCCGAGTTGCGCTAGCAGAATATATCCCCTTCAGGGCTGCTACTCTGACTTCGACACGATTTGTTGTTCAGATCGAACAAATATAGCGAATTTCTTAGTAGACTCACAATGCAGACTTTATGAATGGACTCAGCTTCACTTTCTATCAAACAAAGTTGACCAGTCGGTATATTTTTCATTTTCAAGATTCTGATATAAACTGGGCTTGGCTCTCCAGCAGCAAGACAAAGATGACCAGCAACCACTTGCAGTAGCGCAACCCTTTTTAAAATGGCCAGCGTAAAAAGTATTGCAGCTATTGCCTCATTGTGGCTCGATATGTAGACGATTCAAGCAAATTGTCGTATCCTCAATACAGCTACTTCTTTGATCTAGAATAGCAAGATCAAGCTTTATTAGAGGCATACGGTTCTTCATCAAATTATCATGAAGATCAAATTCCACCTCGTTAAACATGTCTTTTTCCACGTTTCTCTCCTTTCCATGGTTCCTTTAGTGTTGTTGCATGACAAAACACATATAGTTCAACTTGAAAGTAGTGCTAGAAATGGCATACACTAAAACGATTTTTGAAAACAGCATCTTATAGTTAAACGCATGAGCCGTAATCATGTTTCATTAATATCCACTAACCTGTGACAGTCAGAAGGATTGCGAGAACGATAAGTTCCATCCTTTGCGAATAATAAAATTATTACTTCTGTATCAGACCGGTAGCATACGGCAGATCACTGTTAACGAAGGACAATAACTTAACAGTTGCCATCTCTGTCTTCGTTTCGTGTGCTCATTTTTAGTGCACACGTTGTGACAGATTGAGATTCAGATTCTATGTTTTTCGTATGTGACTTGTAAATGTTCGTCTTAGCAAAACATCCGGCTGCCTACACTGAATCCGGTTGATTGAGTTATCCTCTTAGCTACTCGACTAACTGTTGGATCAAAACAATTACACATATATGGTTTTGAATGATAATAAATTGACATTGCTTCATCATCTGGACTGACAGAATGGAGGAGTCTTCATGGGTTATTAGTAACCAAATGAATGTCATAGCAAGGGAATGATAAAATAGGCCTACACATGTCTTATAAGACACTACGATCTCATTCACCATAGGTTTTTTCTGTCCATAAGGAAAGATCCTTCGAAAATTTGGGTGAATGCTTTGTTATTTAAATAACAATTAGTATTCATTACTTAAAAAATATGAAGCTCCCCTTCAAGGCTGCTACTCAAGAGCGCTGCCGACCCTGGCACGGCTAAGCAAAACATACTTAAGGCGAGTATAAAATGAATCTGAGTGGAACCTGGGCAACAACCGCAACGCCAACGGCAGCGGGTTCCAGAGCGAGGAACCAATCACTGAAAAGGCACGATTTTGTTGAGTAGTTGTACTGGCAAATGGGACAACGAGTAGGCCTCGCTCAGAGGAATTGAGAGGACGGCGACCAGAGGTGCACTCAAAGTAGATTAGCAGAGAGTATGGAAGCTACTAATTGATAACAACTAAACTAGAAAATTACAGGAGTTATCTGTAGAGCGATGAACGAAATGCAGAGGAGAAAATAATTATGAATTAGAACAAATTTGACACAAGAACATCCAATGCACAAAATTGGTTGCTACAAATTCTAAAAAAATGCATCAAACAATTCAAAAAAACTTTATTTAATAAACGGCAAAATCATGCGATCACATAAAGACGTGGCTGTGACAATCTGGAACATACTCCTCGATGTTAAAATAATGCAGTCATAACAACAATAGTAAATGTTGTCACGATCTCACAAGTTACAGACAGACATTGGAGTAGAAATACGTAGAAATACCCCTCGCTGAGAAATGAATATAGGCTTACGTTTGGTGTCATTTCACTAATATTTCTGTGTGTAGGCCTACCATGAACTCTAAAGCATATGTATAAGTATATGACATATGAGCAACGTTGATTAAGGCCTTGTCTGTTTCTTTGGCTTGTCTCTCTACCTTTGTTCCAGCGAAGCATATTCGTTCACGTCTCTATCTTCTCCCAATCTTGCGTAGGCTGACTCTTGTTGTCCCACCTACAACAAAACGAAAAATAGCCGTAGATCTAACTCAATTTAAATGAATATATAAGGAAGTCAATCTTGATAAGTTGCATAAATATTTCTGCAGATGTAGGCCAAGGTTAGATGATGAATCAAAGAAACGCAGGCGACTTCACTTTCTTAGCCACGACATATGAGGAAAGCTGGCCAGTCCTGTCCTTAGGCGTATCATCTTCCTGGCGACGGTGCAGGTGCAGAACTAAACTAAACTGAACTACGATCTTGAGCTCCTCGCTGAAGATTGTAGTTCAGTTGCCCAGGGCGTGCAGATGGAGTGGAAATCTCGAAACATCGCTTGGAGTTCACCTATGACTTTTCGATTCACACAATTTCGACTATCAGGCAAAACACAAATCAACAGGAATATCGGACGTCTGTTTACTTCCTAATTTTCCCAAGCGCATTATAAACCGTATCATGGTATTAATCTTTAATTGTGATTGTAACGAATGACTCACTAATAAAGTTTGCGTCCTAGGTGTTGAGCGATCCACATTTGATCGTTGATGAGACGAAGGACTCATCTCATGAGCCACACTCTGCGCAGCGCCATCTACCAAACAAATATACGTGGCTACAATTATCTTAATTGATTATGTCATTGTCAACCACTCAAACAAAAACACTAAGTAACATGCTAAATGTCATTAAGTTCTGACCATTTCTATATCAGTAAATATTGACAAGAGATAGGCATCCCCGTTGGGGTAGGCCTACACCGACAACATCGTGTGGTATCGAGGCGCTCTGAAATATATCCAAGCGACATAATTCCTTTTTAACACCTTTCTATCAAAATAATATTATGTTTGGATATTGTAACTATAATTAAAATATGACTACGGGAGTTAAATATGCAATACCGAAGTCATAATTAAATGATTTTCCTATACAGTTGAATATTTAGTTGAATTTTATTACGAACGTTATATACGGCGACTATGTATGCGACAGTATTAAAATGTCTGATACTGTGTAGATCTCTTACCGAGAGACTCTTTAGATGGCCTGGGATGAAACTGAACGCATTTGAGTTTGACCAAGATGGAAATGACAATAGTTGCCATTAGGATGGCACCTATGAGACCAATTCCAACACCGATTCCTAAGCCAATTCCCAAGCGATCTGCTGCGTAACAAAGAGTTTACACATGACATTATTAGGCCTATCTCATTCAGTGCAACGTTGATTGAAGCATCTTTGGATCACGTTGGTGTAAGACTGATATGTGTTGGTTCAACAATGAAATAGCTGTTATCGCCAATAACGCGACAGAGTCGTATTCAAGATTTATATAGGCTTATAATTATACAGTGAATGAAAAATGCTCATAGAAGACAGCTGTATTAAATAGGCCTTCTAAGCACTAGAAGCAAGGCAGGCACTGCTCAAACAGGTCTACGCAAGGTAAGAATGGCATTATAGAAAGTGAGTGGTTAAGATATGTAGCAGGCACAATTATAAAGGCGCCATACAAGACTTTAGAACAGGACATATATCAAAATCTTAGTCGCTGTCGCTCGAGTAAGTGGAGTGACTGGCTGGCTAGGATAGATCTGCATAGTGAGTGAAAAGACATAGATAAAAAAGCAGAATTAAAATGAAAACTCATTGCAAGAAACGTACCACTAGGAGGCCTACCTGTGTTGTTAACGTAGAACACGTCTGAAGTTGCATCGTATCTTGTGCCCTTCACGACATTCATTGCAACACATCTGTACTGCTTTGAACTGACAACACTCACAGAAAATTTACTATCATTCTGATTCTGAATATCCATCCAAATGCCATTGGCGTCCGTTTCCTGCCATTTAAGAGTTGGTGATGGATGTCCATTTGCAGTGCAGGTTATTGGAGTCCTTGGAGGGTGATTGGAATACGATGGCGATAAGGTAACATCTCTAACTGAATCTGAAACAGATTATTAGACATAACTGGAATTAGTGTTTGTACAATGTCACTTCAAAATGAGGAGTGTGTAGGTTTCAAAACATGAAATAAAATGCAACAGAATTGATAAAGGAAAAAACCGGGTTAGGCGTTCATACCACAGGTTGTAATGCCACTTACTTGAAAACAATGGATAGGCCGACCACAGGAAAAATACTATGCAAGAAGGTGTAATTACGGGTAGTGGAAAAACAAAGTCAGCGTATGCAGACCATGATTTTCTGTCCGTGCTCATCAATTTATTGCAGGAAATTTTTCAGGTTAATGCAGCTTAGAAAAAAATATATGCTAAAGTACTGCTCATTCTGATCTGCATGCAAAGAATGATGAAAATTAAATTCTTCAACTTATCAAATGTTCAGTTATATTATTTCATAATGAAGTTCTTGAAAACAAAAGGAAATTACCATTCTCAACATTATCAACGATATACTTACAGAGGACTTTGATCGTCGGTGTTGCACAACTGGTATCTGGAATGTTATTTGTAGCCAAACCTGCAATATATCTTCCAATATTGTCCTCATTTGCAACTGAAAATGACGTGATGCAGGTGAATGATGGAACTTCAGGAACCGAAGCATTTATGAAAAAATAACGACTTATGGTTCTTCCGTTTACTACGCCAATTGGGGCATCTGTCACTCCTTCCCAGACCAACGATGCTGTGCTTGTTCCATTGAATGACACCGAACAGTTCAGCTGCAATCGATCTCGTTCGACCGTGTCATTCAGAGAAGCAGGTGTCGTCTTACATTGAGGCTGGCTGTCTATAAAAACACATCATAGAAAGAAACAATTAAAATATCAGAACATCATTACAAAATTTCAGCAAAATCCTTTCGATTGACAGTCAAATCCCAGCGAGGACAGAAATTCAGTTCAACAGTAATGTGTGCTTCGGCTCTGACGAGTATACTGTTGGTGGGAAGATGACACGGCGAGGAAGAGGTCTGGACTGGCTGCTTTCGTTTACTGAAGTCAAGAATATAATGAAGTCGCTAACCATCAATACCAAGAAGAAATTTTTCAGTAAATGTTGATTCACCAAAGAATCAGCCAAAAAAAGAAGATGGGAATTGTCTGAAAAATTCAGATCCAAACATTTAAAAACCATTTGGTTAATTGGTTGTATGCAATAACAAATGCCATATCTTGGCGATGGGTAGGGTCTCCATTTTGAAGATTACTCTCTGAATAACCCTAACCCAGCATATAAGTAGATATGCGAGTATATGTATACGAATTCATGCACTGACATGCGGATAAACATCGTGTCTCTCCACACACTAATTAAAACACATACACTGAGTAACTAAATTTGGACAGAGACTCAAAAAAATCATGTATAGTGTATATTACAGTTATATTTGCTAAGTGCAAACATATGTAATATATATATATGCAGTACATACATAAATTCATTATACAATACATGGGAAGTAAATTATGTGACTGAGGTTACACAGAAAAATTTAACTCACCCAGGATAATAAGATAAGCAGATTTATCGATTTGAATTCCTGAAACTAAAGCGGTACAAACGAATCGTCCGGCATCTCCCAGTTCAACGTTTCTAATAACCAAATCACAACCGGATGAATTGTCAACGCTGAATCGATCTTTGTAAGGATCAAATATTATCCCACGATGGTTGAAAACTGTCATTGGGAATTCAGTAATAGAATGCTGCCATTCAATTCCACGACAGCCTCTCGATGGATATAAACATTTCAAGGTAACATTTGAGCCAACAACGCTCAGTGTGTTCTCAGGTCCTTTCAACTGACTTTCTTGAGCACCTAAAGACAAACATATAATGTTACATAGTTATAATGGTGATCATTTTAGTCTAATTCTACTCAACAAGTGTATTGCTCATCGATTTTGATTTGATTAAGCGACTGTGAATAAACTGTTTCCCGCGACTTCGCTTCTGTGGGCGCTGCAGAAATGATTACGATTACGATTACACAGACATGGACAAACACAGATAGTGCAAGAATACGAAGACAGATGCTATTAAAGTTTATGCAAGGAACAAAAAACTGATAATTTTTATAACATGCAGGAAGTTACAAGCGAAGACCCGCATATGTTTGATCATAAGCAGACCCATCATCAAGTGTATTGGTAACGTGTCTGCATTTGGGTTGACCATTGGAGGGTTCAGTATTAAAGTGTAAGCTCCATTTGCTTCCATTTCCCAAGACTGAACTTGTAAAGCAGTTTGCTGACAGGCACTTAGTCAAAACGTGGTTTTGAAATAGCTTTGCTAGGGAATAATGACACCGAATTTGATTTCACACGACGAAACCATTGATTAATGCTTTCTGCAATCTGCAAATTGCATTCGATTATAATATTAGCTAAGATAATATTGCCATGATTGGTTCCACATTTAAGTGTACACGCTAGGTTGACTGGTAATGACGGATGTAGTTTTGGCTCAGGCATTGGTAAATAAAGTAGCAACTGAAGACACAGTTTCAACAGCACTTGCATATTGTACAGACTCACTTACCCGTATGCGTAAAGAGAAACTGGAACGTGATAATTGTCAAGCTATTTGTACGGATTACATCGAATAGACAGCATCGCCTCCACTGTTTTATCAACATCGTTCTAATTGATTAAAACTTTTGCATTACTTCGTTGTAATCGTTTAGATCAGATTTTCCGCTAAAACAACGAAATGAAGACAATTAATAGGATACTCATTCACTTTCTCTTTTAAAGTGCGGCGTAGTGTCTATAATATAGCAAAGAGAAATCTATGTTATATACAAATAGGACCAATGCGCTGTTACTTATTGATGCAGGATACTTCCTAGTCTACGACACACACAAACACACACATCCTCTCATTTGCCTACGAGACAATTATCTACAATTATCTACAGCGACCTCAGTTTGCACAGAGATTTATAACCATCACTTACCAGTGTCCCGAGGATATGATCGCAATTACTGCTTCGAACTGATGCACCGCAGTTTTGTAGGAACAAATCCAACGAGAAGTGAATATTACAATTCACAGAAGCTTCGTTTAAATCAAGTGGTCGAAACGATCAGCATCAGACGGTGCACGAGTGAGAAAAAAGCATTAACATAATTGCTAATTATAGGACTAGGAAAACCATCGCCCGTTAATAAACCAAGTCCTACATGAAAAGTCGTAGGCTCATAAAATTATTATGTTACTTCTACGGAAGAAACATGATAGTTACGTGATGGAACACACTAACAGACTCAATGTTGCTGAGTAATCGTGAGAGAAGGACTTGTTAAAAATCCCTATAATAATAGTTAATTCCATGAGTTAATTACTCGCCGTGCTATTTAGCAACACCCACGCGGTATTTTCCACCAATTAGTGTTCAAACGAGACTTGTTAATTAATTTTGATTGCCCTTTGCACGCAGTTAAGGATTCCATTTCATCGAAGTAGTACTGAATCCGGCTAAACATTAGATGAGTTGGGTGAGAGGGGCTGCTGATCTAACAGTTCATAGCTTGGCCTTAGATTAACATAATTATATTGTCGATATGTTTCAATCATAACAAGGGTCACCGACAGAAATTCTGGGCCCATAGGCAGAGCAGTCACGGGTCTTTAACGATAAAATTGGTAGCGGTCCCGGTTCAGGCCCCTAGAAAGCTGCCGGGCGCCTGGGCATCTACCTGTACCCCGTTTCGGCGGGCCTGTCTAACACCAATTAGATAGTGTTCTGATCTCATCGCAAACAGCGAATCCATAAAAAGTGATGATGCTGTAATTCTTTGCGTCAGCAACGTAAAGTTCCTTGATATCCAAGTTGATTAGCATTTCTCATCATGAAACCAATACATTTCTAATATGACTTTTAAAATAGCAAAAACATCTGAATATTCTCAAGAAATGCTTATCTTCTGCCAAGTGAAATCCTCCTTAACCTCTAGTAATCGCAATAGTAATCGTGATCTCCACACTTCTAAATCGCCACTTGAAAACTAAGCGCAGGACACCAGCCTATTCACGAGCGCTGCATCAAATCAGAGGGGTTGTCCAAAGGATAGTCCGTGATTCACCCCTAACTCTCTTATGACAATATCAGATGGGCTTCGAACTAAACTCTAGATTGAATAATTGCCATTCTTCAAATTAGAATTATTCTTGTAATCTTGGGTTGCATTGCACACGAAAGATCTACGTCCGGTAACATGTTTAATCGGACTAAACTTCCCAATCTGACTCAATTAAATGCACTGCAGACGAATGTATGAATGCACAAATTGTTCAACAACCAAGTCCTTCCGTGCTTTGATATTTGCTTCAACCAAACCTCATCGATTAATCCCCACCAAACACATTCGGTTCATATCTTCAGACCAATGTCATGTCGCACTACATCTAGTCAATTAGCTGTTAAATATTATAATGGCCCATTAATATGGAACTCTACCCCTTTAGATATTCTGATGTCCAGGTCGCTTAACACCTTTAAAATCAAATATAAACGCTTCTCAATAAGTGAGGTGCACGAGTACATAGTTAACGAGTTGTTTGGTTGATTTTTCTTCTTTCATGATTTCACTTACCAATTACCCACAACTGCTGCTTGATTACTAAATGAGTAAGGGTGGGGGTCCCGCTAGCGGGACATTTGTATGTCCCTTATGGCTTTTTTTCCTCTTCTCCTAATTGATGCTCAGCTAATATTTGTTTTATTGTAATTCCCGTCACACTGTAATCTCTTTGCTTTTGTCTTATATTGGATTGGAGTTAATCAATAAAATATTTGGTTAGGTCGATGAGCTCTGTCGATTACGAGTGTGGTTTAGTGCTCAGGATAAAACTGATCTGATTTGATTAGCCTATCCGCAAAATCTCTCTGTCTCAAAGGTCCGATCATCTGGATATTGTCCTAATAACTAATCGGTTGATGCCTTGTGACTTAAACACCAGCGTTGTAGAAGCTATCCAGTGATAAGAATAATAATGGATTATGACTGATAATGACTACGATTTCATCTGATTCATGTTTGAAGCATTGTCATCAAGACGCTAAAGAAGCCAATTGACTGAATAATCTACACGATCAATGTCGACAATCGGGAACCCTAGAGTAGCGGTGAACAGACTGGAACGCAGAACTGAGGAACCGAGTTCGAGACCCGAATGCCCTTTCCTTCTTTTGCTTATTTCCGCAGCCACCACACAACACAATATTATTGAATAATTATGCATTATGCATTGCATAAAATTGGATGCTACAGATTTTACAAAAAATGCACAAAACAATATAAATGAAATTTTCTTCTTTAAGTAGAAATCGTGCGTTCACAGTTTCACATAAAAGACACGACGGTTGAGATTCTGGAAAATGTTCTTCGTATAGTATAAAAATAAGACAGCCGTAAATATTGTCACAATTTCACAATAAGTTTACAAACTGAAATTGGAGTAGAAATTCTCCTCGCTGAGAAGAGAAATTAATATGCGTTTCGTGTCGCGCCACTAATATTTTTTTGTGCACTCTAAACTCTAAAGTATATAATTAGCTGAGCAACGTTGACTATAGCCATGACTGTTTCTTTGGCTTGTCTCTCTGTCTTTGTTCAAGCGAAGCATATTCGTTCACGTCTTTATCTTCTCCCAAACATGCATAAGCTGACTCTTGTTCTCCAGCCTACAACAAAACGCAAAATAGCTCTAGAACTGTCTTAAAAATGGACGAATAAGTAAGAATAAGAACTTTAATCTCAATAAGTTGCCTAAGATTATTTATGCAGATATAGGCCAAAGGCAGACGAAGAAATAAAGAAACGTAGTCGACTTCATTTTCTTAGCCACGGCATATGAGTGTGGCACAGTGGCCGATTGGTCAGAGCAGTCGGCTTGTAACGCGTAGAGTGCGGGTTCAACCTCATCCGAGGAGTCACTGTGTAAGGACCTTGAGCAAGTCCCTCACGCACAATTATTGCTCTGCATTACAACTGCAGCTGCGCCGTCGAGGCGTGTGTGCACTGAATGTTAGAAGGGCGACATCAAATAAGAGTTGGATTGTATTGTGTGATTGCGGCTGGCCAGCCCTCTCTCGCGACGCACCATCTTCCCAGCGACGGTGCAGGTGCAGGGGGTCCATCGTAACATAGCTGGCACGAGCGTGCAGATAGAGTCGAATGATCGATTTCACCTCTGACCTTTAGATTCACACAATTCAGACTGTGAGACAAAAGACTAATAAACAATACTACTTTTGGATGTCTATATATAACTTCTTCTCACTTCCTGATTATCACGAGTGCATTGAAAGCGTATCTGTTTTGTATAGGACCTACTACATTTATTTCATTAACCTCTGATTGTGATTGTAAAGTTAGACGAAGGTTGGTCTTGCAAAAAACGTGTCTGTTTCTGTTCGGAATGCAATCAACAAATGACTTATTAATGAAGTGTGTGTCCTAGGAATTGACCGATCCACATTTGATCGTTGATGAGACGAAGGACTCATCTCACGATCCACACTCTGCGCAGCGCCATCCATCAAACAAATACATATGGCTACAAATACCATAATCATTATTATTATTATTACTTTTACTATAACTTTTATTATTATTATTAGCATTACTTTGACTATTATTATTATGTTGTTAATAATGATATATATATATATACACACATATATATGCATATAATATATATATTTATTATATATATATACACAGGAAAAAAACCAGTGTTACCCTCAACGAAATCCTACACGATGCTAAATGGCATCAAGTAGCCTATGCCAAAGAGCATTTCTAAAAAAGTAAATACTGATAAGAGATACCGATTATATACTACTTTGTGGAACTCCGAAGTTATATGTGTTTCATTATTTCTAATTACTTTCTTTATATCGCTATTATGTTGGAAAGTTATCTATTATTATTATTATTATTATTATTATTATGGATAGATAGATTATTATTAGTGTTATTATTATTATTATTATAATTATTATTATTATTATTATTATTATTATTATTATTATTATTATATATGTTTCACATTATGCTATTATCGCCCATGATGAGCTAAGTGAGTGTTGGCAATGTCCCGAAGAGGCAGGCTGCGTTCCCACGCTGAAGAACAACTGAGATACGTTGGAACAGAAATGACGTCTCCATTGGATCGTGGGTTGTAGCACTCGTTCGACTACCCAACTCTGAAATGAACTGCAGTCCTTCACTGCTCCAAGCGCCGCCGGATTCCAAGGAGAGGGCTACGAAGTCGTGGGTGTTGGTTATGGTGGAATACTTGGCCCTCTTCGTCTTAGCTGCGCGTTTGGCTGCTTCGCCAGCTCTGATAGATGTGTCGGCAAGATGTGACTTGGCGTAGGTGTCGGGCACTGTCACATCCCATGCCAGACATCGACCACGTGTCCAAGGAATGAGCGTGACGCCGTCCGGTCGCTTATTATTATTATTATTATTATTATTATTATTATTATTATTATTATTATTATTATTATTATTATCATCATCATTATTAGTTTTCTACGAGGAATCAAATGTGCAGTAGACCTACCTAAATCATAAAACTACTTTTTCACAGCAGTACATTTAGCTGACTTTTATTTCGAACGCTATATAGGCATACAGTGACTATGTGTATAAATGTTAGTATTAAAATGTCTGACACCTAATAGGTCTCTTATCGAGAGACTCTTTAGCTGGTCGTGGATGAAACTCTAGGTATTTGAGTTTTACCAGGAATGCAATGACAATGGTCGCTAACAGAATAGCAACAAGAAAACCGACTACAACGCCGATTCCAAAGTGACCTTCGCCGGAACCGGTAGGTCTATTAGTCGAAGAAAAGGTGTAATTGAATTCTAAAACATAAAGCGTTTGTGGTTTGATGTCGTTTTTAGCAGCACATTACTAGCAAGCAAGAATTATTGGCAATGAGTATAAAGAAGAAAACGAAATGCAGTAATAGCACTGTGTAAAAAGCTTACAATCGTAGGGTATAAAAACATTTGTCAGTATTATTTCATCCAGTGAACAGCCCTTACTGGAGCAGCTTTAATGGGTTTATCGTTGAATCACGTTTGTTGAAGAGCGTTACGTGTTGGTTAAACGATGAATCTATGTTATATACACATTGGACCAATGCACTGCAACTTATTGATGCAGGATACTTCCTGGTCTACGACACGCATACACATCCTCTCATTTGCCTACGAGAACACTTACGATGACAAATATAGAATTTAGAGGTCTGCGGGTATACTCGTACCCGCGGGTAGCCCGTACCCGACCCGTACTCGCGTATGCGGGTACGTACTTTATGGATAGGGTAAGATACGGGTAGACTAATCACGGGTACGCGTATACCCGCTTTCACTCGTGTTAACGTCAGGTTTTGGGGTTACAATGTAACCGTTAAATAATTATGTTGGTGAATCCTGCGTCCCCAAAGACTTAACTATTATTTTTGACAAACTGGCTCATTCGAAATCTAAGTACTATATATCTGCATTTAATGTTTCCCTTCCTCTTTGTTTGCATGTTAGTCGCTGTTTTTCTCACTCCTCTTCCTCTTCCTATCCCTGTTTTTCATCTATGTTATATACACATTGGACCAATGCACTGTTACTTTTTGATGCAGGATACTTCCTTGTCTACGACACACACACATCCTGTAATTTGCCTACGAGAACACTTACGATGACAAATATAGAATTTAGGGGTCTGCGGGTATACTCGTACCCGCGGGTAACCCGTACCCGACTCGCACCCGCGTATGCGGGTACGTATTTTACGGATCGGGTCAGATACGGGTAGACTAATCACGGGTATGCGTATACCCGATTTTACCCGTATTAACGTCAGGTTTTGGGGTTACAATGTAACCGTTAAATAATTTAAATAATGTTGGTGAATCCTGCGTCCATAAAGAATTTATTATCATTATAGACAAATTGGCTCATTCGAAATCTAAGTTCTATATATCTGCATTTAATGTTTCCCTTCTTCTTTGATTGCATGTTAGTCGCTGTTTTTCTCATTCCCCTTCCTCTTCCTATCCCTACTAATCATACTGGTGACCCTCCTCTACCTTTTCGACTCCTTCACTTCTTCCTTCTCCTGCTCCTAATTTCTGGTCCTGCTTCTGCTCCTTCTACAGCTCTTTCTCTCCCTCTTACTCTCCATTTTCTTCTTCTTCCTCTATTTCGTCCTCATCTTCATTTTCATCCTCCAGCTTTTCCTTCTGCTTTGACCGCCAACTGTCTCTCCTTATCTCTCCTTTCTTTCTTGTTTTCTTGTTTTCCTACTCCTCGTCCTACTCTTCTTCCTCTACACCTCAAGTTCTGCACTCCTCTTCTACCGCTTCTTCCTCTTCTTCCTCTTTTCTTCCTCTCTCTCTTCCTCCTGCCTCCGAATTGCTCTTCCTCCTCCTGCTTCTCCTTCTGCTGCTGCCCCTTTTGCTGCCTCTCCTTCCCTTCCTCTTCCACTTACCCCTTCTCTAGCTTCCAGTCTCCTCCTCTTCCTCTCCTTCTTTTCCTTTATCCCCCTCAACTTCCTTCTTCTTCTTCTGCATCCGCCGCCATCGCTAACCTGTCATTGACGCTGCTGTTGCTGTTGTTGTTGCTGCTACTACTACGACAACAGCGTAATGATTAGTAAGTTGTGATCGTATTACCCTGGAAGGCAGCAAGACTATGAAAAAGCACGCTAATGACGTCACGGTTACATTAATAGCACAGTGTCAATGAGAAGATAAGCCTGCGAGGGAGAGGACTATAGTCACCCGCTTTCATATGCCGATGCCGTGGAAATAAAGTCGCTCGTATTTCATCATCACAGGACACAAGATAGTCAATCGACGGAACAATAATTTGTAATAAAAATCGATCGAATCTTTTAATACAACGACCTGAAAAATACGCGATTTTACCCTAGAAATATGCCAGAAATATTCCGTTGGTCGTATTGGCTGACTGCCCGGGCAATGAGATCGATTCTCGGTTGCCCGATATTTCGCAAAAATGCGAAATTTTCTACATTTCCTAATCAAAATATCCGCACGTTTGAGTACCCGGGTACCCGGCCGCGTAGGTCGACGGCTACCCAGGTCGTGATTTCAACATATTTTAACAGCCTTACTTAAGCGCAACACAGCACAGGACCAGGATTTAAATGGTAACCTAAGCAGATCGTTGATATGTAAAGTGTGGAACTATGACAATATTCACGGTCGTTATGTATTAGATATTTATAAATCATATATATCTGCATAATTTCCTATAGTTTAGAAAACCACATTAGGACGATTAATACGGAAGAGGTCTACTTAAGTCTACTGTGGTTCCATACAGCAATTTTGCAATTCCTAAAGAACTTAGTTAAGTAGTCTACTCAGTCAATTATCAGCTTACTATGGTTATTCTACAACCAGGAAGCTGCAAAGCCCACAAAAAGTTCCCAGATCTATTCTTTTACACAGAGGAGCATGAGCATCCTTAAAACCAGGGACGAGGAACCGGGGGGGGATCAAGGGGTACAAGTCTCCCCACATCTTTGACAGAGAGGGGACAATTTATACATGTGTCCCCCACATTTCCTACTCCTCTCATTGTGTGTCCCCCCACCTGTCAAGCGAGATCGTCGCCTTTGCTTAAAACACAAAGATCAGGAGGTGGGCAACTTTTCCGTTCGACCCGAGCCCATTGTTTGCACTTTTGGAGTGCCACAGGGATCTGTCTCTGGTCCTTTATTGATAGGAAAAGGAAATATTAGAGCTATTGAATTAAATCTCACCATGAATACGAAATATAGCCTCGTTGGACTTGTCTTCTTTTCATGTTTCCTTCAGTGCTTTTGCATGACATAATAGTTCAGAGTAGCTAGAAATATCATCATACAAAGACGATTTTTGAAAACAACCTCTAATATTTAAATACATGAACCATAATCACATATCACTTATATCTACTTGCCTTCAACAGTAATATGGATAATGATGACGATAAATTCCATTCATTGGGAATGATCATTACTTCTGAATGAGACCCGTAGCGCACCACAGACCACTGCTAAGCAAGGATATTGATTTTGCTGTTGACTCAGTTTGATGGATCTAAAATACCACCGGAAACCTCAGCCAAATTCCAAGGTGCATGCATTGACGAACCCGCTGTTTGTCATTAATAAGAATGTTCGTTAAGATATTAGTTTAAAACTGTGACTCCTGTATAGGGTCTCTGTGTGCAGGAGCCGACGGGGGCAACGATGAAAAGAATGAAGCCACTTTTGAGACAACTCCGGTCGATATTACTTATTACCGATATTTGATACAGCCTTTCTTCCAACATTTTTTGCTCAGAAGTGCAGACACACGCCTCAACGGTGCAATTGCAGTTGTACTGCAGAGTAATTGTGCGCGAAGGACTTCTTGCTCAAGGTCCCTACACAGTGACTCCCAGGAAGAGGGTCGAACCCGCTCACTCAGCGCACACTGAACGCTACGGACTGACCGCTCTAACCGATCGGCCACAGTACCACACTTATTTGGTGGTTGTAGAGTTAAATCTGACGCAGTATAGAAGCAGAAAGTCTATCAGACATGCGTTGATAACAAAAACTATTCCTTGGAAGCCCCGAAGATGTTATGTTTAGTTCATGTCTAAAGTGAGATACGCATGATACATGTATAGACACACTGGTAAATATGTTCGTCATAACGCATGCATTTCGGTAATGTATGTAAAATGTATATAATGCAAAGATTAGCAGGTCTCTAGTGTTGCATGCTGTTATTATTTGTTCTAGGGTTATGAAACCAGCACGACCCGGATTCTTTCTTGAGGGAGCAATTCGCTTTTAACAGAAACTGATTCTTTATAACTCACTAAACTGTTTGTAAAACTTACCAACGTCAGAGTGTCTTATAAAAGATTCCACCAATTGATGTCAAAAACAAACGAGTCTTCAATATGATCGCGCACTTGTTTCCTCAACGAAATAAATTTTATCTCTCCTTCAACAGAACTTACTTCAACGAGCGATCTCTCCTCGCAAAAACCGACCGAGCTGGTGCAACACGCGTCGAATTAGCTTTAATAATGTTTTTCACGCTTATTCTCATATTAAGGCCTACGCGCAAACACTGCCTAATTCACATGTTCAGAAATATTATTAAATAAACTAATAGTCGTCTAATTGGTATGGTTTGACATTGCAGTCAAACAGGTCTACGCAAAGGAAGAATGGCATAATAGGAAGTGAGTGGTTAAGATATGTAGCAGGTACAATTATAAAGGCGCTATACAAGACTTTAGAACAGTACATATATCAAAATCTTAGTCGCTGTCGCTGGAGTAAGTGGAGTGACTTGTTGGCTAGGATAGATCTGCACAGTTAATGAAAAAAGATAGAAGGAAGCAGAATTGAAATAAAAACTTAATGCAAGAAACGTACCACTACCTGTGTTGTTGACCAGGAACTCATCTGAAGTTGCATTGAAGTGCTTGCTCCTCACGACATTCATTGCAACACATCTGTACTGCTTTGAACTGACAACGCTCACAGAAAATATACTATCATTCTGACTCTGAATATCCATCCAAGTGCCATTGGCGTCCGTTTCCTGCCATTTAAAATTTGGTGATGGATCTCCCTTTGCAATGCAGGTTATTGGAGTCCTTGGAGGGAGATTGGAATACGATGGCGATAAGGTAACATTTCTAACTGAATCTGAACGATTATTAGACTTAACTGGAGTTAGTATTTGTACAACGTCACTTCAAGATGAAGAGTGTGTAGGTCTCAAAACATGAAATAAAATGCAACAGAATTGATAAAGGCAAAAAGTGGCTGAGGAGTTCATACCACAGGTTGTAATGCCACTTACTTGAAAACTATGGATAGGCCGACCACAGGAAAAATACTATGCAAGATGGTATAATTACGAGTCATGGAAAACCAAAGTCATCTTATGCTGATCATGATTTTCTGTCCGTGCTCATCAATTTATTGCACGAAATTTTTCAGGTTAATGCACTTGAAAACTATGGATAGGCCGACCACAGGAAAAATACTATGCAAGATGGTATAATTACGAGTCATGGAAAATCAAAGTCATCTTATGCTGATCATGATTTTCTGTCCGTGCTCATCAATTTATTGCACGAAATTTTTCAGGTTAATGCATCTTAGAAAAAAAAAGATGCTATAGTACCCATCATTCTGATCTGCATGCAAAGAATGATGAAAATTAAATTCTTCAACTTATCAAATGTTCAGTTATATTATTCCATAATTAAGTTCTTGAAAATAAATGGAAATGAGTATTCTCAACATTATCAACAGTTTCAACGAAATACTTACAAAGGACTTTGATCGTCAGTGTTGCACAACTGGTACTTGGAGTATTTGCAGCCAAGCCTAAAATATCTCTTCCATCATTCTCTTTATTTGCAACTCGAAATGATGTGATGCACGTGAACGATGGAACTTCGGGAACGGAAGCATCAATGATTAAATATCGACTTATGGTGTTTCCGTTGTCTACAGCACTCGGAGCATTTGTCACTCCTTCCCAGACCATCGATGCTGTGCTTGTTCCACTGAATGACACCAAACAGTTCAGCTGCAATCGATCTCCTTCGACCACGTCATTCAGAGAAGCAGGTATCGTCTTACATTGAGGCTGGCTGTCTATAAAAACACATCAAATAAAGAAACAATTAAAATATCAGAACATCACTACAAAACTTCAGCAAAATCCTATCGATTGACAGTCAAATCCCAGCGAGGACAGAAATTTAGTTCAACAGTAATGCGTACTTCGGCTATAACGAGTATGCTGTTGGTGGGAAGATGACACGGCGAGGAAGAGGTCGAGTCTGGCTGCTTTCGTATACTGAGGTCAAGAATATAATGAAGTTGCTAACCGTCAATACCAAGAATAAATTTTTCAGTCAATGTTGATCCACCAAAGAATAAGCCAAAAAAAGAAGAAGATAGTCTGAAAAATTCAGATCCAAACACTTAAAAACCATTTGGTTAATTGGTTGTATGCAATAACAAATGCCATAACTTGGCGATGGGTAGGGTATCCATTGTGAAGATTACTCTCTGAATAACCCCAACCCAGCATATAAGTAGATATGCGAGTATATGTATACGAATTCATGCACTGACATACGGATAAACATCATGTCTCTCCACACACTAATTAAAACAAATGCACTGAGTTAAATTAAATTTGGACAGAGACTCTGCCAAAAAATCATGTATAGTATATATTACAGTTATAAGTGCAAACATATGTAATATATATATACAGTACATACATAAATTCATTATACAATACATGGGAAGTAAATTATGTGACTGAGGTTACACAGAAAAATTTAACTCACCCAGGATAATAAGATAAGCAGATTTATCGAATTGATTTCCTGAAACGATAGCTCTACAAACGAATCGTCCGGCGTCTCCCAGTTCAATGTTTCTAATAACCAAATCACAACCGGATGAATTGTCAACGCTGTATCGATCTTTATAATCGCTAAGTATTCCCAGGCCATCTTTGAAAATAGTCATCGAGGAACTAGAACTCTGTTTCAGCCAGTCAACAGTCATTGGGCCACTAGTAATGTAATGCTGCCATTCAATTCCACGACAGTCTCCAGATGGAGATGCACATTTCAAGGTAACATTTGAGCCAACAACGCTCAGTGTGTTCTCAGGTCCTTTCAACTGACTTACTTGAGCACCTAAAGACAAACAGAAAATGTTACATAGTTATAATGGTGATTATTTTAGTCTAATTCTACTCAACAAGTGTATTGCTCATCGATTTTGATTTGATTAAGCGACTGTGAATAAACTGTTTCCCACGACTTCGCTTCTGTGGGCGCTGCAGAAATGATTACGATTACGATTACACAGACATGGACAAACACAGATAGTGCAAGAATACGAAGACAGATGCTATTAAAGTTTATGCAAGGAATAAAAAGCTGATATAACATGCAGGAAGTTGTTACAAGCGAAGACCCGCATATGTTTGATCCTAAGCAGACCCATCATCAAGTGTATTGGTAACGTGTCTGCGTTTGGGTTGACTACTGGAGGGTTCAGTATTAAAGTGTTAGCTCCATTTGCTCCCATTTCCCAAGACTGAACTTGTGAAGCAGTTTGCTGACATGCACTTAGTCAAAACGTGGTTTTGAAATAGCTTCGCTAGGGAATAATGACACCGAATTTGATTTTACATGAAGAAACCATTGATTAATGCTTTCTGCAATTTGCAAAATGCATTCGATTATAATATTAGCTAAGATAATATTGCCATGATTGGTTCCACATCTAAGTGTACACGCTAGGATGACAGATAATGACGGATGGAGTTTTGGCTCAGGCATTGGTAAATAATGTAGCAGCTGAGGATACAGTTTCAAAAGCACTTGCATATTGTACAGACTCACTTACCCGTATGCGTAAAGAGAAACTGGAACGTGATAATTGTCAGGCTATTTGTACGGATTACATCGAATGGACAACATCGCTTCCACTGTTTTATCAACATCGTTCTAATTGATAAAAACTTTTGCTTTACTTCGTTGTAATCGTTTAGATCAGATTTTCCGCAAATACAACGAAACGAAGAGAATTAATACGCTACTCATTCACTTTCTCTTTTAAAGTGCTGCGTACTTTCTATAATATAGCAAAGAGAAATTTAATACATACACATAGGACCAATGCACTGCTATTTATTGATGCAGGATACTTCCTAGTCTACGCCACACACAAACACACACACACACACATCCTCTAATTTGCCTACGAGAACACTTACGATGACAAAATACATAATTTTGGGGTCTGCGGATATACTCGTACTCGCGGGTAACCCATACCCGACCCGTACCCGCGTATGCGGGTACGTATTTTACGGATCGGGTCAGATACGGGTAGACTAATCACGGGTACGGGTATACTTGGTTTTCCCGTGTTAGCGTCAGGTCTTGGGGTTACAATGTAACCGTTAAATAATCACAGTCTCTTTTAAAGTGCCACGTACTTTCTATAAGAAGCACTTTTCTTTTACATTTACCTCAGAAAAATGGTCATATTAGCATGAAGATCAAAATACAGCCTCGTTGGAAATGTACGCTCTCAAGCATTCCTTTAGTGCCATTGCATGATAAATACATGTCGTTTAAAGTAGCTAGAAATAGAATACATTAAAACGATTTTTGAAACAGCATCTCATATTCAAACGCATGAGCCGTAGTCATGATTCATTAATATCCACTAACCTGTGACAGTCAGAAGGATTGCGAGAAGGATAAGTTCCATCCTTTACGAATAGTTATTACTTCTGTATCAGACCCGTAGCACACGGCAGATTAATGTTGACCAAGGACAATATTGTAACAGTTGCCATCTCTGTCTTCGTTTCGTGTGCTCATTTTCATTGAATATGTTGTGACTGATTGAGATTTAGAATCTAGAATTAATATATTTGTGTGTAACGGATATTTAATCGTTTTAGCAAAACCTCCGGTTGTCTATATTGAACCCGGCTGAATGAGCTATCCTGTTAGCTGTTCGTCTGATGGTTGGACCAAAACAATTATTTGGTATTATATGTTTTAAATTCAACTTGCTACATTGTCTACAGGGTGGGCAAAAAAGAAAACGCCTGCGGATGTTTTTAATATTTCGGCCAGAAGTAGGATATATATTAAATGACATTTTATAGGCTGAAAGTCAATTCATATTTGCCTATAACCGTCAACATTGACTAAAATATTTCAAACAGAACAAAAGTTTTTTCACTTTTAAAAAGTGCAACAACTGATTTCTGATGATCAAAAAACATTTAACACTGCAAAAAGTTATAAAAAGCGAATTTATGAAGTTAAATTTCAAGTAGTTGTAATTAAACACACTTCATAGTTATTATTATAGAAAAAGAAACTGGAAATAATCGCATATGGAAGTCACTATGATGTCATCTAGCAAGCAGTCGATTAAATTGGTGAATAAAATTTTCTTCGACTAATCATTTTATGACAGCATTTGTAACAAAGCAAACATGGACAAGGTGTCCATGACAGTTAAAATGCGTATACAGACACTTCATGAATCATGAGTATGATCTTGGAGACAAAGCTGTGATCAAAGCTCACACTGAAATCACTGGAGCTAAGCATTTATAAAAATATGCGGACGCATTAATGATAGGGGTCGAATATCGTAAGGCAGAAATCTATTGGCACCCGAACAAAAAACTTTCGAGCATGTTGACGAACTTATTTGATCACAGAATAGCAACATCAGAAATCATCTTAGTACTCGGCGAATTTGAGCAGAGCAGGGATGTGGTCTCGAGACCGCGGTCTTGGTCTTGAGACGGTCTCGAGACCGGAAAACTGCGATCTTGGTCTTGGTTTCAAATGCATCGGTCTTGGTCTTGGTCTTGGTCTCGGACCATCGGTTTTGGTCTTGGTCTCGAATGCGTCGGTCTTGGTCTTAAAGGAACGGTTTTGGGATTGGTCTCTGTCTTAGGTTAGCGTTCTTGGTCATTTGCCGTATCAGAGCAATTCCTTCGATATTTGTCGGTCATATTAGATTATATTTAGGATCTAGGCGATTGTTATCAATTTTTGACGTGCTGGCCATCTATATACATGTTACTATGGAACAAAAATGCATTTGCAACGGAAACAACCTTTTCAAAATTTGCTTTCACAAATTTCAAGGTTTTGGAACAATCTAATAATTATGTGGTCGGCCACGTGTAGTCACTGTTAACCTACAATTCCGAGTACAAGTAGGCCTACACCATTCAAACGGAACGTTAATCTGCTTGTTCAGATGTCTTTAAGTATTTACCTATCGTATACTGCAAGTAATTTATAGTGTGATATTCTCAGGCTAAAGTCAAGGGCTGAACCCGCAAAAGTTCAGACCGGCCAGTAAAACTGATTTCTGGACAATTATTAAGATCAGTATTCTTCAGCAAATATATTACTGTTTTAAGTGTGTTATTCCGTTTTAGCGTCTTAATGAATTGAACTGTTTATAAACAAGAGTATCGGTCTCGGTCTCGGACCCTCGGTCTTGGTCTTGGTCTCGGACCACCCGGTCTTGGTCTCGAGGTTTTGGTCTCGTGTCCAACACTGCACCAGAGTTGAACTTCAGCCGCACGTGTGTTGGAAGATTTGCCAAAGATGATCTGAACCTCATCGCTTTTCGTCTTGTCCCTGGGAAAATTATTACCGATGCAATGGCCCCCAACCAGGTCATCAAAACTTGCCAAATAGACTCAGAACATGTGTGGCTACTGGTGGTGGACACAGGTTGTGAAACAATATGATGTTTGTTTTATAACAATTACTTGAGATGTGACTTCATAAAATCGTTTTTGTAACTTTTTGCTGCGTAAAATGTTCTTTGACTATCAAAAATCACTGGCTGCAGTCACTAAAGTGATATATATAACTTTTGTTCTGTGAGAAATATTTTAGTCAAATTTGGCGGTTATATGTAAATATGAATTATCTTAGCGCATGTAAAATTTCATTTACTAATCGCTACTTCTGGCCGAAATATTAGCAAAACACTTCAGATGGTTACATTTTAATGGCCCACTCTGTGGACTGACATAATGAAGGAGTCTTCGTGGTTATTATATAGGACGACAGTATGCATCGCCAAATGAATGTCACATAAACGAAAATTCCCCAAGTGATGGTGATTATCGTTAATTGTTGGTAAAGACATGGGCTGACACGCCGCACACTAAGTACAAATTTAAGTATTGGCAAATTGGATGTAGACAGTCAGGAGATTAGCGATAGTATTTTACTATGTCGAGTTGAATGTTATGGGACAAGGCTGTAGCTTCATGTTCATTGGTAATTGGTATACAGTGAAAGTAGAGCATTATTATAGTCGGATTACTGCCCAGCCGAAAGAAAAAAGCTGCTTCGCAGTCTATGATTCTGGGTCTTGAGGCGATAAAACTGGGACTAATAATATGTAAATTATTCAGCGCAACGACCCACGTGGAAATATTGGTTTATAATGGGGATGCTGGTATGTGAAGAATTCATGCTGCTCTATGATGCATAGTCATGTATCTGGTCGATCTCATTCAGTGTGGAGCTATACCCTGCACACTCAGTTTCGACATATATTTTTCGTATGTGACTTGTAAATGTTCGTCTTAGCAAAACATCCGGCTGCCTATACTGAATCCGGTTGATTGAGTTATCCTCTTAGCTGGTCGACTGACTGTTGGATCAAAACAATTACACGTATATGGTTTTGAATAATAATAAATTGACATTGCTTCATCATCTAGACTGACAGAATGGAGGAGTCTTCATGGGTTATTAGTAACCAAATGAATGTCATAGCAAGGGAATGATAAAATAGGCCTACACATGTCTTTTAAGTCACTACGATCTCATTCACCATAGGCTTTTTCTGTCCATAAGGAAAGATCTTTCGGAAATTGAACGGAGTGATATTTGGGTTAATGCTTTGTTATTTAAATAACAATTAGTATTCATTCATTAAAAAATACGAAGCTCCCCTTCAAGGCTGCTACTCAAGAGCGCTGCCGACCCTGGCACGGCTAAGCAAAACATACTTAAGGCGAGTATAAAATGAATCTGAGTGGAACCTGGCCGACAACCGCAACGCCAACGGCAGCGCGTTCCAGAGCGAGGAACCAATCACTGAGAAGGCACGATTTTGTTGAGTAGTTGTACGGGCAAACAGGGCAACGAATAGGCCTCGCTCAGAGGAATTGAGAGGACGGCTACCAGAGGTGCACTCAAAGTAGAGTAGCAGAGAGCATGGAAGTTATTAACTAATAAAAGCTAAACTAGAAAATGACAGGAGTTATCTGTAGAGCGATGAACGAAATGCAGACGACAAAATAATTATGAATTAGAACAAATTTGACACAAGAACATCCAATGCACAAAATTGGTTGCTACAAATTATAAAAAAATGCATCAAACAGTTTTAAAAAAACTTTATTTAATTAACGGTAAAATCATGCGATCACATAAAGACGTGGCTGTGACAATCTGGAACATACTCCTCGATGTTAAAATAATGCAGTCATAACAACAATAGTAAATGTTGTCACGATCTCACAAGTTACAGACAGACATTGGAGTAGAAATACGTAGAAATACCCCTCGCTGAGAAATGAATATAGGCCTACTTTTGGTGTCATTTCACTAATATTCCTGTGTGTAGGCCAACCATGAACTCTAAAGCATATGTATAAGTATATGACATATGAGCAACGTTGATTAAGGCCTTGTCTGTTTCTTTGGCTTGTCTCTCTACCTTTGTTCCAGCGAAGCATATTCGTTCACGTCTCTATCTTCTCCCAAACTTACATAAGCTGACTCTTGTCCTCCAGCCTACAACGAAGCGCACAATAGTTCTACTACTGTCTTAATTTGAACGAATACGTAAGGAAGTTAATTTGAATAAGTTACATAAAATTATTTATGCAGATGTAGGCCAAAGTCAAGCGAAGAATTAAAGAAACGTTGGCGACTTAATTTTCTTAGCCACGGCATATGAGGAAGGCTGGCCAGACCTCTCCCTCGACGAATCATCTTCCAAGCGACGGTGCAGGTGCAGAGGGGCTCAAGATCGTGGCTCAGTTGCTCAGGGAGTGCAGAGGGATTGGATAATCGAAAATCGCAGGGATTTAACCTGTGAGTTTTCGATTCCCATAGTTCAGACTGTCGGGCAAAACACTAGTCAACAACACTTTTTGACGTCTGTTTACTTTCCAGGTTTCCACGTGCGCATTGAAAGCGTATAATGGCATTAATCTTTTATTGTGATTATAACGTCAGACAAATTTTGTTCTGGCCAAAGCAGTGTTTGCTTCTATTCGGCAATTAATAAACAAATAACTCACTAATGAATTGTGTGTCCTAGGAACTGACCGATCCACATTTGATCGTTGATGAGACGAAGGACTCATCTCACGATCCAAATGCTGCGCTCCACCATCTACCAAACAATATAAATGGCTACAATATAAATGGCTACAATAATAATAATAATGATAATAATAATAATAATAATAATAATGTTAATATTAGTAATAATAATTATAATTATTGCCAATATTAATATAATTATCATTATCAACATTATTATTATTATATTATTAATAATAATAATATATTATATAATAATAAAAATTAAAAAAAATAATAATAATATAAAATAATAATAATAATATAATTATCATTTTCTCCCCGAGGTACATATGATCCCTCGGGATTCAAAAAATTAGGGAGGCATTATTATTAATTTATTATTGTTATTACCATTATTCTATTATTGCTATTAGGAAATAAATGCAGCACTACTAAAGAACAATGTTAGGCGTCACCCTCAACGCAGTGCTACACGAAGTCAAATGTCATCAAGCTCATAGTATTTCTAAATTAGAAAATATCGATGAGATACCCGTCTTGGCATTCAGATAACGTAGTTGTTTGTGGCGCTCTGAAATATAAATGTGCCATATAATTAACTGTTTACTTCTTTGGTGTCAATATACGTGGGAAGCTTTTATGGCTATTATTAAAATGCGACTACAGCCCTACGTGGTGTCAGCAATGCAGAAGGCTATTAAAGTCATTATCAAATTATTTTCCCTAAATACTATAATGATTATTATGTAGCTGATTTGAACTTCAAACGTTATATATAGCGACTATGTACCCTACTCTTTTGTGTATGTTAGTATTAAAATGTCTGATAACATGTAGGTCTCCTACCGATAAGCTCTTTTGCTGGCCTCGGATGAAACTCAAGGTATTTGAGTTTGACCAAGATGGCAATGACAATAGTGGCTATTAGGATGGCAACTATGAAACCAATTCCAACACCGATTCCAACACCGATTCCAACACCGACTCCAACACCGATTTCAAAGCGATCTGACGAGTTACAAAAAGTTTAGACACGACATTATTAGGCCTATCTCATTCAGTGCAACGTTGATTGAAGCATCTTTGCATTACGTTGGAGTAAGACTGATATGTGTTGGTTCAACAATGAAATAGCTGTTAACGTTTATAACGCGACAGAGTCCTATTCAAGATTTATATAGGATTATAGTCATACACTAAATGAAAAATGGCTAATCACTAAAAGAAGACATCTGTGTGAAATAGGCCTACTAAGCACTAGAAGCATTGCAGGCACTGCTCACACAGGTCTACGCCAAGGAAGAATGGTGTAATAGAAAGTGAGTGGTAAAAATGTGTAGCGAGTACAAAAGCCTATCCATATATTACGTACACAAAAAGTCGGATTTCCGGACCCCCTCCCTATGTTGCACCGCGTACATTTCGTGGACCCTCCCTCCATGCGTACGTACATTTGAGCTCATTGCAAAGGTTAAATAGCCAAAAACATCTTTAAGACATTGATTTTACCACAGGCTATTTATTTCTGTTAGAGCATCATATTTAACAGCTTAAATCTGTTAACAGTTATGAAGAATTAAAACACTGCAACAAAAAATTGCATTTGAAACCGTTTTAATACTACATAAAATTGATTAAGCAGGAATAATATTCTAGTCTGTGATTAGATTTACAGTTCTGATTTTTATATTCTGTATTGTGCACGTCATACTTAGACAATTATATTTGCGTACGTACATATTTTCTGGACCCTCCTCCCACACCATACGCACCCGTGCGCAAAATGGCCGAAATTTGAAACCCCCCTCTCCCCTCTGGACCCCTCTCCGCGTATGTAATATGTGGACTGCCCCCGACTATAACGGCGCTAAGGCAGACTTTAGAATAGGGCCTATATCAAAATTTTAGTCCTTGTCACTGGAGTAAGTGGAGTGACTTGTTGGCTAGGATATCTCTGCACAGTTAGTGAAAGAGATAGAAGGAAACAGAATTCAAATAAAAACTTAATGCAAGAAACGCACTACTAGACCTACCTGTGTTGTTAACCTGGAACTCGTCTGAAGTTGCATTGTATCTGTTGCCCCTCACGACATTCATTGCAACACATCTGTATCGTTTTGAAGTGACAACATTCAAAGTAAATAAAATTATACTATCATTCGGATTTTGAATATCCAACCAAATGCCATTGGCGTTCGTTTCCTGCCATTTGAAAGTTGGTGATGGATGTCCATTTGCAGTGCAGGTCGTTGGAGTCCCTGGAGGGTGATTGGAATACGATGGCGATAAGGTGACACTTCTTACTGAATCTGAAACAGATTTTTGGACAAGGTTCGTAACTGGATTTTAAATTTATATAATGTCAATTCAAGCGAAACTCATAAAAGTTCTCTAGAATATCAAAAGACGACACCACAATGCAACAGAATGGTCCTCAAGTGTCAGAGTTGCTAGACAAATAGAGGCTGAGAAGCTCATACCACAGAGTGAGGTGGAACTTATTACAGAAAGGTGGATGGGCCGAACACATGAAAATGAAGATCATTTCTACTGAAGACCGGTTGGCAGTCAATGCATGTTAGGAGGAAACAGATGATGAGCAGAGATAATTTTTATTTTCATGACAACATCGATGCAAGTGAAATAACTCAACTTTCAAATATTCAATAACAGGGTTCAGTTAAGAATTTCTTGAAAACATACAGAAATGAACATTTACAGCATATCTGAAAAAATATCAATGAAATACTTACAGAGGACTTTGATGGTAGGTGTTGCACAAGTGGTTCTTGGAATGTTTGCAGCCATACCTTGAATCGTTTGCCCGTTATCTTTAGTAACAACTGGAATTGACGTGATGCAGGTGAATGATGGAACTTCAGGAACAGAAGCATCAATGGTAAAAGAACGACTTATGCATCCTCCATTTACTACAACATTCGGAGCAACTGTCACTCCTTCCCAGATCATCGTTGGTGTGCTTGTTCCATTGAATGACACCGAACAGTTCAGCTGCACTTGATCTCTTTCGACCACGTCATTCAGAGACGCAGTTGTACATTGAGGCTGCGTATCTACAGAAACACTTGAATATAAGGGAAAAAATTAAAATATCAGAATGTCATAATAAAACTTCAGCAACAGCGAATCTTAATAATATAACCAAAAGGCCAAGTTATACTGTTGCTAACGTTTAATTTCATAATTCTGTTCTTGTTACAGACTGAGAGATATGTATCCTAAATGGTTGGGGAGAGAACAGCCATTCCTGAAAATGACTCAGCTGTATGATGATGACCAAAGGCATTGGTCCATTGGCTTTACGCCAATCGGGAATGAGATGAGTGAAGTGGTTTCCCATTGCCTTCCCCACAGACAATTTTATGGGTGAGCAACTTGTCCAAGGTCGGTATACGCAGTGACTTAAGGTGGGCTCGAACCTGCGACCATTCGGTCGCAAGGCACAAAATCTGCTGCTACTCCAGCGCGTCTCATTTCAGCTGCATGGTCTAATGAATTGATGACTAATAGCTCGATCATGTACTGGCTAGTATGCACTGTCAATCCTCTCGATTGACAATGGGAAAGAATCAAAACCCACCATGGCAGAAATTTAGTTCGACAGTTCGGCTCCATCTGCACTCCTATAGTGGCCAACCAGGGGTGTAACAATAACTTCTAATAATTAGAAGTATGCAATAACAAAATGCTATAACTTGCCATGCATCGGAGTTTCTTCATTGCGATAATTACTGTCTAAATAACCCGACCCCAGTATATAATTAGATATATGTCGATATATGTATACGAATACAAGCGCCTGCATACGGATATAGACCATGTCTCTCCACACAACAATGAAAACAAACCTGCATTCAAATACTGAGTTAACTAATTTGTGACAAAAAATGAGTATGAAACAAAGGTAAAAGAAATCAAGTGTAATATAATGCTACAGTTATATTTGCTCTGTGCAACTAATTCTATACATATTTAATATATTTTTTCGATTTTTCTCCTCTGTTGGTAATGCTCCCAAAGGGGGCCCTTCTAGCGGGATTTCAATCCCTTTGAGATCCCTTGGTAGTCTTTACTTTTATAATTGATGTTCTTTATTTTTGCCTTGAGCAAACTGTTTGTTGTGGCTACAAATAAACAAATTGATTGATTGACATGTATATACATAAATATACACACAAATAGCACATACATTGTTACAGATACATTACATAGACCAGCATAAATCCATTCCACATGGGAACTTGAGAAGTAAATTACGTGACTTAGGTTACACAGAAAATAGGATTCGCTTGAAAAATAACGTACCCAGTATAATAAGATAAGCAGTTTTTGAAATCTGATCTCCTGGAACGACAGCGATACAAACGAATCGTCCGGCGTCTTTCCGTTCAACGTTTTTAATAACCAAATCACAACCGGATGAATTGTCAATGCTGTATCGATCTTTATAATCGTTAAGTATGCCCCGGTCATCTCTGAAAATAGTCGTCAGGGAATCAGAACCCTGTTTCAGCCAGTCAATTCCACCACAGCTTCTATATGGAGATGCACATATCAAGGTTACGTTTGAGCCAATAACGCCCAGTGTGTTGTTGGGTCCTATCACCTGACTTTCTTGTGCATCTACAAGGAAGTAGAAAAACAATATGTTTAAGTTGTAATAATCGTCACTTAAATTGAATTCCAATCAACAAATTGTGAGCTCAAAGACAATCTAACAGTGGCAAAGTAACCAGCAAGCAAGAAGACTAAGACAGATAACATTAAAGTTAGTTCAAAGAGCAATAACTGGACAGAATATGTAAGAAATGGTTGAAATTGATTTCACTTAAAGCAACCATTGATAGCAATGTATTGTAAATATTTCAAAACATTCCCAGGTTCAACAAAAGCCACGTCGGCTTATTTACACA
This sequence comes from Bimastos eiseni, assembly GCA_959347315.1. Lineage (NCBI taxonomy): Eukaryota > Metazoa > Annelida > Clitellata > Crassiclitellata > Lumbricidae > Bimastos > Bimastos eiseni. The sequence continues at coordinate 2,296,407 of OY365818.1, forward strand.
TTTGAAAAAACGGTTTCTGACTTTAATTGCAAGCCATGAATTGAACAAGAAAAGTGACAATTTTCGTGATTTCCGCTCTATTTTCACTAGAAGTTGGATTCATTAAGAAATACCATTCTAACTAGAAGCTGGATTGATGAAATTATTTTTACTAGGAGGTGGATTAATGACAACATTTGATGAAAAACTGCCCTTTAACTGAAAACGGGTATGATGAAAAGATTTTAACTAGAGGGTGAATTTCTTCCTAAGTGGAAGGCTGGAAGCGGGATTGATGAAAAGAATTATGTTTAACTAGAAGCGGAATTATGAAAAATATTTCTGTCTAATTGGAAGCGGAAATAATGAAAAGATTATCTGTATAGTTGGAAACGTGAATGACGAAAAGATTTCTGTTTAACCAGAAGCTGAATTCTGAAAAGAATCATGCAATCCAGGAAGGAGTAAAGTGCGTTACCTAAATGCTTAGAATGTCAAGATGATTTACTTACCCGCATGCGTAAAGAGAAACGGGAACACAATCATTGTCAGGGTCATCCTAAGGCGGTTATTTATACGGAAGGCATCGAATAGACAACATTGCTTCAACCGTTTTTTCAACATCGTCCTAATTAATCAAAACACTCGCTTTACTTCGTTTCAGACGTTTAATCAGATTTCCCGCCTAGACAGCAATACGAATTCAATTTACATGCTGCGTATTGACTGTCTCTTTTAAAGCGCCACATTCTTCTATAATATGGCAAAGAGAAATCTATGTTATTCTACACATAGGGCCAATGCACTGTTACCTATTGATGCAGCATAATTTCTAGCCTACGCCGGCAGCGTCCAATTCGCTCGCGAGATCATTAATTTTACGATGACGAATATAGAAACAGGAACCGCGAGCAGATATCAAAGGGTAGCCTAAGTGCAAAACAACATGTACGATTAACAGGCACATCTATTCTATGAGAGAATTACCGCCGAGATCCGAGATCGCAACCTCTGGTAACGATCGCTTGTTTGAGCCGCTATGCATACAGCTGGATATGGTTAACCAATAACCACGTTCCTTTGTTTATGCATGTGTCTTGATTAACGCGTCCGATTTGCTGGATGACAAACTGGAAGGAGCGGTTGAGACTAGGGTTTCCAACTCTGAACAACCCCATTAAGTGACAAGCCCCAAACCTGCGATGTTTTTCCGCATTCCGCCAGGTTTACGAAGTTACGAGTTTCGAATGGTGTTCCAATGGTGTTCGAGACATTGAAACTTTCGAATTCTTAATTGAATTGTTTAGTGCATTATTTTCTAAAATCTGTAGCAACCAATTTTATACATTGGGTGCCCCTGTATCAAATTGGCTGCTTTCCATAAATAATCGCAACGGATGATACAAGTAAATTATCGTATACATCCTCGAGAGTCGAGACGGTTACTTGTCTGATCTGGTATTGCTATACCAAGCTTTATGAGAGACACTTTTTTTCTACATTTACCTCACCAAAAATGGTCGTATTAGCATGAAGATCAAAATACAGCCTCGTTGAAAATGTCTGCTTTCAATCTTTCCTATTGTGCAATTGCATGACAAAACACACGTAGTTCAAAGTAGCTAGAATTATCAAACACTAAAACGATTGTTGAAACAGTCTCCAATATTAAAATGCATGAGACGTGATCATGAATCATTAATATCCACTTGCCTGTAGCAGTAGCAGTGAGAAGGACTTGGTGATTGATGTCCCTTGGCGGCGCAGGTTATGATCTTTCCAGGAGGGAAATTGGAATGCGATGGCGACAATGTAGCATCTCTTACTGCATCTGAAGCAGATTCATAGACATGATTTGCAAATGGAGTGGAAATTTATATAACGTCACGTCAACAGAAACTCTTAAGAGTTCGTAGCACAGGTTGTTTAGCGACATAATCCAGGAGGAAAAAATAAGTGTTTTGGCAGACCTTCATGATATACAGCAGAGCGCAAAAAACTTGCAACCGGAAATGTAATCAACTGAGAAAGTTTCTTATGATAAGATGAAGAAAGACAGTATCAGGCGATTACCTCTAACTCAATCACCTCTGCATAGGCAACCCGTAGTAGGCTACTAACCTCTTACATAAGGCGGTTTAGGAGATGAGATTTAATATAGACCACGAGATGTGCACGGGGATGCATTAAGTGTTGACAGAATGTTGATTCTATTTCTTATGTTTCATTTACTTTGTCTGCGTAATGTTAAGCATTGCTAAGTTAGTTCGAGTTTACTGCTGCCAAGTAGGTCTATAAAAAATTATAGTAATATAATCCTATGTAGTATACAATCCTAGCGCCATGAAAGCAATAGGCTGCATCTAGCAGCAGTTGTAGCTTTATCTAGTTCCTTTTCAACTTCGCAGAGTCGATCAAGTCTATAATCAAGATCCGTTACAGCGATGACCGTCTGCTGACCATTTTCGTGGTAGCTAGAAAAACACATTAAGCGCACTCATCACTCAAATAAATTTAGATCAACAACATTCTTAGATCAATTTGCTGAGCATCTGTTAGAAAACAAATAGATGTGGACATTCTCAAAGCGGAATGGATTTTTCAAGCCAGAATAGCTGCGTGGCCGGTCGGGCCAGGCCAGACCGCGGTTCATATCTTTGTAGACAGAAATGAAGATAAAAATTGACTAAAGAGTAAAGACATGTGGTTGGTTAATGCAGCCTAAAGGAAGTACCAGATTATGAACACATTTCATTCTGATTTGCATATTAACACCAATACAAGTGAAATTCTTCAACCATTCAAACGTTCAGTAACATCAATTAATAAACACTTTTAAACAAAGAGAAATTAACATTTTAACCACATTTAAACAGCATCAATGAATTACTTACAGAGGATTTTGATGGTCGATGTTTCACAAGTGGTTCTTGGAATGTTTGCAGCCATACCTTGAATCGTTTGTCCGTTATCTTTAGTTTCAACTGCAAATGATATGATGCAGGTAAATGATGGAACCTTAGGCGCAGAAGCAACAAGGTCATAAGAACGACTTATCTTTTTTCTTTGACTGAGGCATTCAAACCATTTGCCACTCCTCCCTAGACCATCGATGCAGTGCTTGTTCCAATGAATGACACCAAGCAGTTCAGCTGAACTGCTTCTCCTGCGACCGTGTCAGTTAGAGATGAATTTATCGTACATTTAGGCTGAGTCTCTATAAAAACACACTGTATCGAGAAGTAATCAAACTATCATAACGTTAACATGAAAGTATTGAAAGAATAAGAGTTCGGGTAAATGCTAATCCACCTTAGAATCAACAAATATATGAGAGGTGTGGGTAGTTTAAAAAATTCAGAGATACACATTAAAACCTATTTTCTGATTTATAGTACGCCGTAACTTGATATTGCATTGGGGGTTCATTGGTGTGAAGAATACATTCCGACCAACTGTGCCCCAGTATATGTGCAAATGCATGAATACATGTAAATGCACATGTACGTACGCACATGACAGTCCACACATTACTTAAAGTAAACGGGCATTCATGCACCATGTTAAATTACGTGACTGAGGCTTGAAAGATAAATGGGTTCTGTTTTCACTTTTTCTTACCGCATAGCTTATGGCCTACTCAGTTGAACAAAATTACATAAATTACCCAGTATAATAAAATAAGCAATTTTTTCCGTTTGAATTCCTGAAATGAAAGCTCTACAACCGAAAAGTCCCGCGTAGCTCAGTTGCACGTTTCTAATAACCAAATCACAACCGAATGAATCGTCAACGCTATATCGACCTCTATACGGATCAAGTATTATCTCGTATTGGTTGAGAACAGTCATCGGGATATCAGCAATATAATGCTGCCATTCAATTCCACTACAGCTTCTAGATAGAGATGCACATTTCAAGGTGATGTTTGAGCCAACAGCACTCAACGTGTTCTCAGGTCCTTTCAGCAGACTTTCTTGTGCACCTACACGGAAATGGAAAGACAATATACTTTATTTATATTGATCATTTTAGCTCAATTATAATCAATAAATGAGACAAAGAAGACATGAAATGGACAAATTGAGGGACTAATTAAGGACAAACTGGCTGACGTCTATGTTGCGTGAAGCTATGGCTCAGGTTTGGAAAATTGAAGTAGAAACTGTGGCCTGCTCATCGCAATTTTGAAAGCATTTAGCACAAACTTAGATACCGAGAGAAACTCATATGACACAGTATCTGTGGGATAAAGCGATTTAATAATGAGCAAAAACACGATGACCAACAAGCAGGATGATTAATTGGATACAAGCTGATACCATTTAAACTGGGCACACGCTAAAGAGGGTGTTACCAGATGCTAAGATCCACTTCTTTTAGGCCTCCACAAACCTTGTCATTCCCCTTGAATCGTACTTAAATGTTTCATTGCCCGACTGAATCGCTTTCAGCACCTCAGTAACATAATGCTGGATGTCTTGCAATGGCTACCTATTACTGCGCATATCCATTGAAAAATTCTCTTTTTGGTTCCCAAAGCCTTGCTATAAACATAAACAATACCCTCTATATGTCTCTCTGGCCTATAGGCCTACGCGAAAACCGTTTTCTGCGACCTCATCTCGCTCCATGCACTCTGCTGATCGATCGTCTTAATAATTTTGGTCCTACAACTTGAACTTCCGAGGCCGAACACCGTGCACTTGCTGTTATGGGTCACTCTATACCTGGAATGACCTTCCTCCCCTAACTAATAGTAATACTCACACTGGCTTTTCTCCATTATCTACTCTATGGATCTCGATCCATCAACTCCTTGAGAGTTGAACTGGCTCTAGACCATACGGTCGCTATGGAAAATCGTGGACACTTACATTGTCACTTATCTTTAGACTTAATAAATAAAATAAAACCTCTCAATGAATGTGAAAGTAGAACAGGACGTAAACGAACTCGAATTGTGTGGCAAATTTAATCCGATGCAACCTACTAACGCGTAAACCAAATCGGGCAGCAAATTCAACGCAACATCAATCTGTAACTCTAGGCAAATCATAAATAAATGATAAGAACCCGAGAAGTCTTACTTACCAGAATACGCTATGAGAAGCAGGAACACGATAATTATCAGAATCATCTTCAGGCGGTTATCTGTAGGCTTACGGAAGACATCGAATAGACAACATTGCTTCGACCGTTTGATCAATATCGTTATAATTAATCAAAACACTCGCTTTACATCGTTCTTATCGTTCAAATCAGATTCCGTGAAGACAAATGAAGACAATATGAAGACAATTTTTTGCTGCCTATTCATTGTCTCTTTCAAAGTGCAGCATGTTGCCCAAAATTTGGCAAAGAGAAATCTATGTTCCATAGAAATTTCATACACTGTTGCAGCGTTGCTTATTAATAGGTCCTACAGGATACTTCCAATTCTATGGCAGTATCCTTCCATTTGCCCCTCGAGACGATTACGAAGGCAAATACAGAAACAGGAACCCGCGAACACATCACAACATGTGTGACCAACCCGCATTTCGATTCTATCGCAGGGCTCGGATATATATTTAGTATGTAGATGATTAAATTAGTGGGATATTGATAACAATATTTAAGTTTGGGCGTTGTGTGTTAGTACACACACACGCGCGCGCGCACACACACACACACATACTCACACACACACACACACACACACAAACAGAGAGAGAGGGAGAAAGAGAGAGAGAGTGTGTGTGTTTGCGTGTGCAAGCATTGGTACTATCTATAGACTCACTTCAACAACATGTTATATCTAACATTCGCTTATCTATGGTTAGTGAATGTATGTGAGGAAGGCAACGGGAAACCACCACACGGGGATCAACTGACGGGGGATCAACTGACGAGGATCAACTGACGGGGGATCAACTGACGGGGATCAACTGACGGGGGATCAACTGACGGGGATCAATTGACGCGAAACCGTTCCAGGGCAATCTCAAAGGCACGAAGTACTTTCTTGCATAGCGAAATCTGAAATGATTATTTCTGAACATTCTCACAGGATCACTTACTTACTTGCTTAGAACTTTTAGTGGTATATATCGTCAGGGATCAGGCAATAGCATAGGTCAAGGAGTCTATATAGTTTTCAAGCCCTGTTGATAGTACAAAGGATATTAGTCGCAGGAACAACTATTCCTTGTAATACGGTTTTTGCCAACAAGAAAGTGAATAAATATTTTATAGATTTCAAATCTGCAGTCGGATTAGATGCAAAGTCATTGTCATTTCTTGTTTTAGGTACTCTTAAGTCAACTGGGGCAAACATAGATTCAGGTTTAGTTGGTCAAGGTTATGATGGTGCAAGTATAATGAACAGTGTTAATAAGAGTGGGAAGGCAGTTGGAGGGCACTGACCATTTATTTCCATTACCACGCACTTTAATTGAATGTAATTTCAGTTAGTGCGTCTATGTAGACATAAAACTGCCTCTTTCAAAGCAATAGAGATGAAACAGGGGTCTTTGAAAAGACAGAAGAGGAAAGTAAGAATTGTTAAATTGACCCAGTATTAACTATGCAACGCGTCCGACTGTCTGTATAATACCCATAAGTTTTTCCAGCTCGGCAATTGATGAAACTGTGGGACAACGTACTCAAGCAAACACACAAGCCACATGTCTGATATTCATCAAAGTAGTCTAACAGTGTTGTCAATTGAATCTGTTCGTGCAGAGTCCATTACGATGGAAGTCTTTGTGGATCAGTTTGACTCTTGACATAACAATCGTAAACTTGCTTTTCATTATATATATATACATACATATATATAATATATAAATATGGAAATAGAATGACATTATTTAAAAGTAAAAAAATAACTATGCGTAATACATACACTTAATGAAAAGCAGTTTATATATATATATACATATATATACATTATACACATAGTGGTCGTTGATGTGAAGAATTCATGCTGCTCTAAGATGCATAGACATGTATCTGGTCGATCTCATTCAGTGTGGAGCTATACCCAGTACTCTCAGCTTCGACATATTTGGGTATCCAATTGGCCCCCTCCCCGGATGGAAAAACCTAGAGCCGCCACTGGTCACACATTGTCTACAGCGACCTCAGTTTGTGTAGACTCATAACCATCATTTACCAGTGTTCCCAAGATATAATCGTAGACACAACTCCTAGCTGATGCATCAATGTTTTAAAAGAACATCTTCAACAATATGTGAATATTACAATTCAATTAAACTTAAACGCGCTACCTTTTTTTTTAGTCAGGTCGTCGAAAGAATGGCATCAGATGGTCCCACGAAACAATAAAACGCATCAGAATTGCTAATAGTAGTACTAGGATAACCATCGCCCGTTAATAAACCAAGTCCTATAAATTACGGAAGGCTGATTGCAACTTTTATGTACCATCCGCGAAGCAACAAATATCATATCTCCTTCATGCTTGAATTAATCCCTCACAGCGGAGAGTTCAGCCACACGGGTCTTTCTTCTCCACTTGACTCTGTCACGAGTGTCTTCATTAATCAATTTAAGATTCCTCAGGTCCTTTGTATCATATCTTCCCATCTCTTCTTCTGTCGTTCCTGACTGCGTCTTCCGTTGACATCTGTTCTCATAATTCTTTTAATGCAGCTTTCGTCCTCTCGTCTCATTACATGATCGTACCATCTCATTCTGGTGTCTCGTATTTTGTCCGTAATACATGCCACTCCCAGCGCCTTTATGATGTCTTCGCTTCTTTTCTTATTCCTAAATGATACTCTAAGCATCCTCTTAAGCATTCTCATCTCCATTCTTTCCAATAATCCTTCTCCTCTCTTCGTCAGTGTCCATGCCTCTGCTCCATAAGGTCATCGCCGGTCTTATCATCGTTTTGTAAACTTTTGACTTGAGATGAATCAGCATTTTGGTGTCGTACCGTACAATACACACGTCAAGTCTTTCCATTTTTGCCAAGCTGCCTTCATCCTGTTCTTGACATCATGAAACATAACAGTCACATAGTGGGACATAGGGGCCTACTAGCATACTCGGTGGTGCTTAGTGATCCTGAGGGAAGAGCTTGCTCATGATTCATATAATTAAAGTTAATAACAGAAATTGATTGCACGTAGTGCTATTTAACAGCACCCATGCGACACACCTTTAAATTTTCACTAATTAGTGTACAAACGAGTCCTATTTATTAAGTTTTTGATTGCCCTTATGTCCACAGTTAAGGATTCCGCTTCATCGATGTAGCATCTGCGTATAGTATTCTGCATTTAGTGAGTTAGTATTGGCGGCTGACTGTTTATAACTTAGATTAACATAATTATATTGGCGATATGTTTCCACTATTACCAGGGCCGCCGACAGAAATTCTGGGCCCAAAGCAGGATAGCCACGGGTCTCTAAGTTGTCTATAGACTTTATGATCAACTTTATTTTGGGCTCAGTCCGGGCCCCTAGAAAGTTTCCGGGCCCCAGGGCATTTGCCTCTACCCTCCTCTCATCGGGCCTGTCTAAAACCAATTAAATAGTGTTCCGATCTCGCCTCAAACAACTTCGTCTCGTCAACGAATCCAAAAAATTAATAATTATTGTAATTCCTTACGTTAACCCCGTGAAGTTCCTTGGTATCCAGATTGATCAGCTTCTCCCATGGAAGCAGAAAACAAAACGGTGTAGGCACAAGGAATTTATTGCTTATCACCGATTTCAAACAAGTAAAAGTCTAATGTTATGTAGAATTTATTCAATTTTAAATGTGTGTAGTAAATCATCTTCAAAACCTGCCTCAGAAATGCCTAGGCACAAGTATGCATTCATTGCGTCATTATTATTTAAACATGACTGCTTATTAATTTTTTCAAGCCAACACACACCACGTTGTTATTGCATTAAATTGGTTGCTGCCGATTTGCGATAAAAATGCATAAAGCAATATAAAGGAAACTTTCTCCTTTAAGTAGAAATCGTGCGTTCACAACTTCATATATAGACACTACCGTGAGAATCTTGAAAATATACTTCACACATATATATATATATATATATAAATGAATATATACATGCACACAGGCCTATTAAGAATTGAGATAATTGTAAATATTGTCACGGTTTCAAGACAAGTTACAAATTGAAATAGGATTAGAAATACCCCTCGATGAGAAAGTAGTATACTTTTGGTGTCACGCCATTAATATTTTTGCTCACTCTAACATCAAAGTATATTTAGGCCATTGCATATGTGCGCAAAGTTGACTAAGGCCTTGATTTTTTCTTTGGCTTGGCTATCTGCCTTTGTTCCAGCGAAGCGTATTCATTGACGTCTCTATTTTCTCCCAAACTTGCGTAAGCTGACTCTTGTTCTCCAGCCTACAACAACCGCAAAATAGCTTCAGACCGGTCTTAATTTGGACGAATAAGTAAGTAAACATCGCTTGGACTTCACCTATGACTTTTCGATTCACACAATACAGACTGTCAGGGAAAACACTAGTGAACAGGAATATTGGACGTTTGTATACAAATAACTTTTCTTTACGTCCTGATTACCAACGAGCGCATTAAAAGAGTATGATGGCATTAACATTATAATTGTGATTGTAACCTCAGACAAATATATGGCCAAAGCAGCGTGCTTCGTTTTGGCAATTGATCAACAAATGACCCACTAATGAAGTGTGTGTCCTAGGAATTGACCGATCCACATTTGGTCGTTGATGAGACGAAGGACTCATCTCATGATCCACGCTCTGCGCAGCGCCATCTACAAAACAAATATACAAGTCTACAATTAATATATTATAGCTTTTATATTGTTGCCATTAAGGAAATATATATATAGTAGATATTGCCAGGGTCTCACAACCAGTTATATATATATGGATATATATATTCATATATATATATATATATATATAACATATAGTTATTATATAAATTTAGCTCCACAGAGGAAAACCGTTAGTGTCACCCTCAACGCAAACCAACACAATGCTAAATTGCATAAAGTACAGAGCATTTCTAAATTAGTAAATATTGACAAGAGACCGTTGTGTCATTCAGATTACATAGTTTTTTGTGGCGCTCTGAAATATAAATCTGCCATAAAATTACTGTTTACTTCCTTGATATCAATATATGCTGGGAAGTTTTTACAGCTACTATATAAATGTGACTGCTGCCTTACAGGAAGCCAGCAATTCGGCTGGCTATTTAAGTCATAATCAAATCATTTCCTAAAGCAGTATAATTATTATGTAGATGATTTTAATTCCGAGCTTCTCTTCTGTGTACGTTAGTACCGTGTTATAATGTCTGATACTATGTAGGTTTATTACCGAGAGATTCTTTAGCTGGCCGGTAATGAAACTCTAGGTATTTGAGTTTGAACAAGATGGCAATGACAATGGTTGCCATTAGGATGGCAACTATGAGACCAATTCCAGCACCGATTCCTACACCGATACCTAAGTGACTTTCGCTGAAACTGACAGGACTATTGATCGAAGATAATCTGTCATTGAATTCTAAAACATAAAGTCCTTGTGGTTTGATATCATATCATTTACAAACATATCATTAGCAAGTAAGAAAAATCGGCAATATGTTAAGTGTAAGGGCTTAAATAAATGCATAAAATCGTATATAATAAAGACAGTTTGGGCACGACAGTATTACCTCATCCAGTGCAACGTTATTTGAAGCATCGTTTGACTTCGTTGGTTTAAGACTGATATGTGTTGGTTCGACAATAGAATAGCTGTTAACGCCTATGCCGCGATAGAGTTGTGTTCAATAGTTATATATATATAATATATATAGATATCATACATATTATATATAGGCTTATAAGTATACCCGATACACTATATAAAAATGGTGAATAACTCGTAGAGGACAGCATTATGAAATACAAAACCTTAGAGACATTGCAGTCAAACAGGTCTACGCAAAGAGGAATGGCACAATAGGAAGTGAGTGGTTAAGATATGTAGCAGACACAATTGTAAAGGCGCTATAGAAGATTTTAGAACCGGACAGATATTAAAATCTTAGTCGCTGTCGATGGAGTAAGTGGAATGAGTTGCTGGCTAGGATAGATCTGCACAGTTAATGAAAAGAGATAGAAGGAAGCAGAATTGAAATAAAAACTTAAAGCAAGAAACGTATCACTACCTGTGTTGTTGTTGTTAACCTGGAACTCGTTTGAAGTTGCGTTGTATCTTTGGCCCCTCACGACATTCATTGCAACACATCTGTATAGCTTTGAAGCGACATTACTCACAGTAAATTCGCAGCTCATCTGATTCTGAATATCCACACAAATGCCAATGTCTCCCATTTCCTGCAATTTAAAAGTTGGTGGTGGATTATCCCTTTGCAGTGCAGGTTATGACAGTTCCAGGAGGGAAATTGGAATGCGATGGCGACAGAGTAACGTCTCTAACTGAATCTGAAACAGATTTACAAACAAGGCACGTAACCGGAATTGAAATTTATTTTATGACAAATCAAGAGAAGCTCATAAGGATATCAGAACACGAAGCCGCAATGCAACATATTGTTCTTCGGGGCTATGTCAGAGGTACTGGAGGAACAGAGGCTGAGGGGTTCACACGACAGGTTGTCATGCAGCTTATTCGAGAGAGAAGGATGGGGCAGGGGAGACTGCACGAAAATGAAGATCAATTTGACCAATCACCTTCGCCAATTAATGCAGGTTGGAAAAAAGCAGATGATGTACAATAGTGTACACAGCTCATTCTGAATCTGAATGTTAACATCGATGCAAATTAATTTACTAAAATTTCACATACAATACAACTAAAATTTATATCGCGCCCTAATAAACAGAGTCTTACTCAAAGGACGCGTTCCAAAAACAGTTCATCAATCGTATTTGAGAATTTATATAGCGCCTCTCACGGAACTAGCTATTCAGAGGTGCATTTCGGTGTCATTTTAAGCAAAGTACAGATGATCAGCTACACAATTCAACTAAGAATTTCTTTTTAAAAACTGAAATGAACATTCTCAACATTATCAACATTATCAATGAAATACTTACAGAGGACTTTGATCGTTGGTGTTGCACAACTGGTATTTGGAGTGTTTGCAGCCATGCCTAAAATATCTCTTCCACTGTGTTCTTTATTCGTAATTGCAAATGATGTGATGCACGTGAATGATGGAACTTCGGGAACGGAAGCATCAATGATAAAATATCGACTTATGGTGTTTCCGTTGACTACAGCATTCGGAGCATCTGCCACTCCTTCCCAGACCATCGATGCTGTGCTTGTTCCGCTGAATGACACCGAACAATTCAGCTGCAATCGATCTCCTTCGACTACGTCAGTCAGAGACGCAGGTGTCGTCTTACATTGAGGCTGGCTGTCTATAAAAACACATCATATAAAGAAACAATTAAAATATCAGAACATCATTACAAAACTTCAGCAAAATCTTCTCGATTGACAGTCAAATTCCAGCGAGGACAGAAATTCAGTTCAACAGTAATGTGTGCTTCGGCTATAACGAGTATACTGTTGGTGGGAAGATAACACGGTGAGGAAGAGGTCTAGTCTGACTGCTTTCGTATACTAAGGTCAAGAATATAATGAAGTCGCTAACCATCAATACCAAGAAGAAATGTTTCAGCAAATGTTGATCCACCAAAGAATCAGCCAAAAAAAGAAGATGGGGATAGTCTGAAAAATTCAGATCCAAACATTTAAAAACCATTTGGTTAATTGGTTGTATGCAATAACAAATGCCATAACTTGGCGATGGGTAGGGTCTACATTGTGAAGATTACTCTCTGAATAACTCCAACCCAGCATATAAGTAGAGATGCGAGTATATGTATACGAATTCATGCACTGACAAACGATAAACTTCATGTCTCTCCACACACTAATTATAACACATACAGTGAGTTAACTAAATTTGGACAGAGACTCTGTCAAAGAAGTCACGTATAGTATATATTACAGTTATATTTTATAAGTGCAAACATATGTAATATATATATATATACAGTACATACATAAATTCATTATACAATACATGGGAAGTAAATTATGTGACTGAGGTTACACATAAAAATATAACTCACCCAGTATAATCAGATAAGCAGATTTATGGATTTGAATTGCTGAAAGGATAGCACTACAAAGGAATCGTCCGGCGTCTCCCAGTTCAACGTTTCTAATAACCAAATCACAACCGGATGAATTGTCAACGCTGAATCGATCTCTGTAAGGATCAGTGATCATCCCACGATGGTTGAAAACAGTCATTCCGACACTAGTAATATAATGCTGCCATTCAATTCCATGACAGCCTCTAGATGGAGATAAACATTTCAAGGTAACATATGAGCCAACAACGCTCAGTGTGTTCTCAGGTCCTTTCAGCTGACTTTCTTGAGCACCTAAAGACAATTAGAAAATGTTACATAGTTATAATAGTGATCATTTTAGTCTAATTCTACTCAACAAGTGTATTGCTCATCGATTTGGATTTGATTAAGCGACTGTGAATTAGCTGGTTCCCGCTACGTCGCTTCTGTGGGCGCTGTAGAAATGATTACGATTACGATTACACAGACATGGACAAACACAGATAGTGCAAGAATACGAAGACAGATGCAATTAAAGTTTATGCAAGGAACAAAAAACGGATATAACATGCAGGAAGTTGTTACAAGCGAAGACCCGCATATGTTTGATCCTAAGCAGACCCATCATCAAGTGTATTGGTAACGTGTCTGCATTTGGGTTGACCACTGGAGGGTTCAGTATTAAAGTGTAAGCTCCATATGCTCCCATTTCCCAAGACTGAACTTGTGGAGCAGTTTGCTGACAGGCACTTAGTCAAAACGTGGTTTTGAAATAGCTTCGCTAATGAATAATGACACTGAATTTGATTTCACATGAAGAAACCAATGATTAATGCTTTCTGCAATCTGTAAATTGCATTCGATTTTAATATTAGCTAAGATAATATTGTCCTGATTGGTTCCACATCTAAGTGTACACGCTAGATTGACTGGTAATGACGGATGGAGTTTTGGCTCAGGTATTGGCAAATAATGTAGCAACTGAAGACACAGTTTCAAAAGCACTTGCATATTGTACAGACTCACTTACCCGCATGCGTAAAGAGAAACAGGAACGTGATAATTGTCAGGCTATTTGTACGGATTACATCGAATAGACAACATCGCTTCCACCGTTTTATCAACATCGTTCTAATCGTTTAAATTAAATTTTCCTCCAAGACAATTACAATGTAAAGACAATTAATTCGCTTCTCGTTCACTTTATATTTTAAAGTGCTGTGTACTTTCTATTATATAGCAAAGAGAAATCTATGTTATATACACATAGGACCAATGAATGCACTGCTACTTATTGATGCAGGATACTTCCTAGTCTACGACACACACACACACACACATCCTCTCATTTGCCTACGAGAACACTTACTTAACCGTTAAATAAGTATGTTGGTGAATCCTGCGTCCCCAAAGACTTAACTATTATTATAGACAAGCTGGCTCATTCCAATGCTAAGTACTATATTTCTGCATGCAATGCTTCCCTTCCTCTTTGTTTGCATGTTAATCGCTGTTTTTCTCATTTCCCTTCCTCTTCCTATCCCTGCTAATCATCCTGCTGACCCTCCTCTACCTTTTCGCCTCCTTCACTTCTTCCTTCTCCTGCTCCTTTCTTTCTCTCCCTCTTACTCTACATTTCCATCTACTTCCTTTATTTCGTCCTCATCTTCCTCCTCTATTTCGTCCTCCCCTTCATTTTCATCTTCCAGCTTTTCCTTCTGCTTTGACCGCAAACAACTGTCTCTCCTTAGCTCCACTTTCTTTCTTGTTTTCTTCTTTTCCTTCTTCTCGTCCTTCTCTTTTTCCTCTACTCCTCAAGTTCTGCACTCCTCTTCTACCGCTTCTTCCTCTTCTTCCTCTTTTCTTTCTCTTTCTCTTCCTCCTGCCTCCGAATTGCTCTTCTTCCTCCTGCTTCTCCTTCTGCTGCTGCCCCTTCTGCTGCCTCTCCATCCATTCCTCTTCCACTTACCCCTTTTCTAGCTTCCAGTCTCCTCCTCTTCCTCTCCTCCTTTTCCTTTATCCCCCTCAACTTCCTCCTTCTTCTAAGTTTAGTAAGTTGTGATCCTATTAACCTGGAAGGCAGCAAGACTATGGGACGGCATGCTAACGACGTCACGGGTACATGGATAGCACAGTGTCAATGAGAAGATAAGCCTGCGAGGGAGAGAACTATAGTCACCCGCTTTCATATGCCGATGCCGTGGAAATAAAGTCACTCGTATTTCATCATCACAGCACACAAGAAAGTCAATCGACTGAACAATAATTTGTAATAAAAATCGATCGAATCTTTTAATACAACGACCTGAAAAATACGCGATTTTACCCTAACATATGCCAGAAATATTCCGTTGGTCGTATTGGCTGACTGCCCGGGCAATGAGATCGATTCTCGGTTGCCCGACATTCCGCAAAATGCGCAATTTTCTACATTTCCTAACAATAATATCCGCACGTTCGAGTACCCGGGTACCCGACCGCGTGGGTCGACGGCTACCCGGGTCGTGATTTCAACATCTTTTGACAGCCCTACTTAAGCGCACCACAGCACAGGACCAGGATATAAATGGTAACCTAAGCAGATCGTTGATATTTATATGTATTATATATATAAAACATATATATCTGCATAATTTCCAATAGTTTAGAAAACCATATTAGGACGATAAATACGGAAGAGGTCTACTTAAGTCTGCTGTGGTTCCATACAGCAATTTTGCAATTCCGAAAGAACTTAGTTAAGTAGTCCACTCAGTTAATTATCAGCCTATTATGATTATTCTACAACCAGGAAGCTGCAAAACCCTTATTGTTCACTGATCTATCACTTTCCACAGAGGAACATGAGCATCCTCAAAACCAGGGACGGCGAGCCGGGAGGGGGTCGAGGGGTACAAGTCCCCCCACATCTTTGACAGAGAGGGGACAATTTATACATGTGTCCTCCACATTTCCTACTCCTCTCGTAGGATGTCCCCCCATCTGTCAAGCGAGATCGTCGCCTTTGCTTAAAACACAAAGATCAGGAGGTGGACAACTTTTCCGTTTGACCCGAGCCCATTGTTTGCACTGTTGGAGTGCCACAGGGATCTGTCTTCGGTCCTTTATTGGTAGGAAGAGGACATATTAGAGCTATTGAATTAAATCTCACCATGAACATAAAATGTAGCCTCGTTCCCTTCATGACTTTTGCATGACATAAAAGTTCAGAGTAGCAAGAAATATCATCACACAAAGACGATTTTTGAAAACAGGCTCTAATATTTAAATACACGAGTCGTAATCACAATTTACTTATATCCACTTGTATTTAGCAGTGAGAAGGATAATGATGACGATAAATTTCATTCATTAGGAATGATTATTACTTCTGTAAGAGGCCCGTAGAGCACGACAGACCACTGTCAAGCAAGGATAGTGATTTTACAGCTGGCACAGTTTGATGGATCTGAAATACCACAGGAAACCTCAGCCAAATTCCAAGGTGCATGCATTGATGAACCCGCTGTTTGTCATTAATAAGAATGTTCGTTAAGATATTAGTTTAAAACTGTGACTCCTGTATAGGGTCTCTGTGTGCAGGCCAGCCGACGGGGGCATGGGTGGAAATGCCGAGGGGCCCTCTTGTGTTAGTGTTGGTGTGTTTGTGACTCATATCCTGCAGGTCTCTTATTAGCTGGTCTTCGATGAAACTTCAATTGATTTCATATATATCTTTCATCTAACCACTGTGCATGTAGACATTTATGTATTTATGTATGTATGTATGTCTTGATGTATGTATGTATATATGTATGTATGTATGTATGTATGCATGCATGTATGTATGTATGTATGAATGTATGTATGTATGTATGTATGTATGTATGTATGTATGTATGTATGTATATATGTATGCAGCGTTTTCTGTTATTGAAGCATTATAATATCTAGTTAAGAACTAAAACTGTAAGATAACATTGAATTGTATAAGTTACTCAACACCTCCTACTAGAATATTCGGTCGTTCTTAGTGATCCTGAGGGAAGAGCTTGCTCATGATTCATATAATTTAAGTTAATAACAGAAATTGATTGCACGTGGTGCTATTTAACAACACCCATGCGACACACCTAAAAATTCCCACTAATTAACGTTCACCTAAGACCTTTTTATTAAGTTTTGATTGCCCTTATGTCCACAGTTAAGGATTTCGCTTCATCGATATAGCATTTGCGTATTGTATTCTGCACTTGTAGCATTTAGTGAGTTAGTATTGGCTGCTGGTCTAAATGTTTATAACTTAGATTAACATAATTATATTGGCGATATGTTTCCACTATTACCAAGGCCGCCGACAGAAATTCTGGGCCCTAGGCAGGATAGTCACGGGTCTCTAAGTTGTCTATAGGCTTTAAGATCAACTTTATTTTGGGCTCAGTCCAGGCCCATAGATGGTTTCCGGGCCCAAGGGCATTTGCCTCTACCCTTCTCTCATCGGGCCTGTCTAAAACCAATTAATAGCGTTCCGATCTCGCCGCAAACAACTCCGTCTCGTTAACGAATCCAAAGAAATTTATAATTATTGTAATTCTTTGCATTAACTCCGTAAAGTTCTTTGGTATCCAGATTGATCAGCTTCTCCCATGGAAGCAGAAAACAAAACGGTGTAGACAGAAGAAATTTATTGCTTATCACCGATTTCAAACAAGTAAAAGTCTAATGTTATGTAAATTTTATGCACTTTTAAATGTGTGTAGTAAATCATCTTCAAAACCTGCCTCAGAAATGCCTAGACACAAGTATGCATTCATTGCGTCATTATTATTTAAACATGACTGCTTATTAATTTGTTCAAGCCAACACACACCACGTTGTTATTGCATTAAATTGGTTGCTGCCGATTTGAGATAAAAATGCATGAAGCAATATACAGGAAACTTTCTCCTTTAAGTAGAAATCGCGCGTTCACAACTTCATATATAGACACGACCGTGAGAATCTTGAAAATACTCTTCGTATATATATATATATAAGCCTATTAAGAATTGATATAATCGTAAATATGGTCATGGTTTCAAGACAAGTTACAAATTGAAATAGGATTAGAAATACCCCTCGATGAGAAAGTAGTATACTTTTGGTGTCACGCCATTAATATTTTTGCTCACTCTAACATCAAAGTATATTTAGGCCATTGCATATGTGCGCAAAGTTGACTAAGGCCTTGATTTTTTCTTTGGCTTGGCTATCTGCCTTTGTTCCAGCGAAGCGTATTCATTGACGTCTCTATTTTCTCCCAAACTTGCGTAAGCTGACTCTTGTTCTCCAGCCTACAACAACCGCAAAATAGCTTCAGACCGGTCTTAATTTGGACGAATAAGTAAGTAAACATCGCTTGGACTTCACCTATGACTTTTCGATTCACACAATACAGACTGTCAGGGAAAACACTAGTGAACAGGAATATTGGACGTTTGTATACAAATAACTTTTCTTTACGTCCTGATTACCAACGAGCGCATTAAAAGAGTATGATGGCATTAACATTATAATTGTGATTGTAACCTCAGACAAATATATGGCCAAAGCAGCGTGCTTCGTTTTGGCAATTGATCAACAAATGACCCACTAATGAAGTGTGTGTCCTAGGAATTGACCGATCCACATTTGGTCGTTGATGAGACGAAGGACTCATCTCATGATCCACGCTCTGCGCAGCGCCATCTACAAAACAAATATACAAGTCTACAATTAATATATTATAGCTTTTATATTGTTGCCATTAAGGAAATATATATATAGTAGATATTGCCAGGGTCTCACAACCAGTTATATATATATGGATATATATATTCATATATATATATATATATATATAACATATAGTTATTATATAAATTTAGCTCCACAGAGGAAAACCGTTAGTGTCACCCTCAACGCAAACCAACACAATGCTAAATTGCATAAAGTACAGAGCATTTCTAAATTAGTAAATATTGACAAGAGACCGTTGTGTCATTCAGATTACATAGTTTTTTGTGGCGCTCTGAAATATAAATCTGCCATAAAATTACTGTTTACTTCCTTGATATCAATATATGCTGGGAAGTTTTTACAGCTACTATATAAATGTGACTGCTGCCTTACAGGAAGCCAGCAATGCGGCTGGCTATTTAAGTCATAATCAAATCATTTTCCCAAAGCAGTATAATTATTATGTAGATGATTTTAATTCCGAACTTCTCTTCTGTGTACTTTTGTACTGTGTTATAATGTCTGATACTATGTAGGTCTCTTACCGAGAGATTCTTTAGCTGGCCGGGAATGAAACTCTAGGTATTTGAGTTTGAACAAGATGGCAATGACAATGTTTGCCATTAGGATGGCAACTATGAGACCAATTCCAACACCGATTTCAACACCGATTCCTAAGTGACTTTCGCTGAAACTGATAGGACTATTGATCGAAGATAATCTGTCATTGAATTCTAAAACATAAAGTCCTTGTGGTTTGATATCATATCA
This sequence comes from Bimastos eiseni, assembly GCA_959347315.1. NCBI lineage: Eukaryota > Metazoa > Annelida > Clitellata > Crassiclitellata > Lumbricidae > Bimastos > Bimastos eiseni. Next base: position 2,316,034 of record OY365818.1, read on the forward strand.
TTAACAAGCATATCATTAGCAAGTACGAAGAATCCGTAATATGTTAAGTGCAAGGGCTTAAATAAATGCATAAAATCGCATGTAACAAAGCTAGTTTGGGCACGACAGTATTACCTCATCCAGTGCAACGTTATTTGAAGCATCGTTTGACTTCGTTGGTTTATGACTGATATGTGTTGGTTCGACAATTAAATAGCTGTTAACGCCTATGCCGCGATAGAGTTGTGTTCAATAGTTATATATACATAATATATATATATCATATATATTATATGTAGGCTTATAAGTATACCCGATACACTATATAAAAAATGGTGAATAACTCGTAGAAGACAGCATTATGAAATACAAAGCCTTAGAGGCATTGCAATCAAACAGGTCTACGCACAAGAGGAATGGCATAATAATAAGTGAGTGGTTAAGATATGTAGCAGGCACAATTATAAAGGCGCTATACAAGACTTTAGAGCAGGACAGATATTAAAATCTTAGTCCTTGTCACTGGAGTAAGTGGAGTGACTTGTTGGATAGGATAGATCTGCGCAGTTAGTGAAAAGAGATAGAAGGAAACAGAATTCAAATAGAAACTTAAAGCAAGAAACGTATCACTACCTGTGTTGTTGTTGTTAACCTGGAACTCGTTTGAAGTTGCGTTGTATCTTTTGCCCCTTATGACATTCATTGCAACACATCTGTATCGCTTTGAAGCGACATTACTCACAGTAAATTTATTGCCAATCTGATTCTGAATATCCATCCAAAGTCCACTGTCTTCCAATTCCTGCCATATAAAAGTTGGTGGTGGATCTCCCTTTGCAGTGCAGGTTATGACAGTTCCAGGAGGGAAATTGGAATGCGATGGCGACAGAGTAACGTCTCTAACTGAATCTGAAACAGATTTACAAACAAGGCACGTAACTGGAATTGAAATTTATATAATGACAAATCAAGAGAAGCTCATAAGGATATCAGAACACGAAGCCGCAATGCAAAATAATAAGGCTGTGTCAGAGGTACTGGAAGAACAGAGGCTGAGGGGTTCACACGACAGGTTGTCATTCAGCTTATTCCAGAGAGAAGGATGGGGCGTGGACGACTAAACGAAAATGAAGATCAATTTGACAAATCACCTTCGCCAATTAATGCAGGTTGGAAAAAAGCAGATGATGTACAATAGTGTACACAGCTCATTCTAATCTGCATGTTGACATCGATGCAAATTAATTTACTAAAATTTCACATACAATACAACTAAAATTTATATCGCGCCCTAATAAACAGAGTCTTACTCAAAGGACGCGTTCCAAAAACAGTTCATCAATCGTATTTGAGAATTTATATAGCGCCTCTCACGGAACTAGCTATTCAGAGGTGCATTTCGGTGTCATTTTAAGCAAAGTACAGATGATCAGCTACACAATTCAACTAAGAATTTCTTTTTAAAAACTGAAATGAACATTCTCAACATTATCAACATTATCAATGAAATACTTACAGAGGACTTTGATCGTTGGTGTTGCACAACTGGTATTTGGAGTGTTTGCAGCCATGCCTAAAATATCTCTTCCACTGTGTTCTTTATTCGTAATTGCAAATGATGTGATGCACGTGAATGATGGAACTTCGGGAACGGAAGCATCAATGATAAAATATCGACTTATGGTGTTTCCGTTGACTACAGCATTCGGAGCATCTGCCACTCCTTCCCAGACCATCGATGCTGTGCTTGTTCCGCTGAATGACACCGAACAATTCAGCTGCAATCGATCTCCTTCGACCACGTCAGTCAGAGACGCAGGTGTCGTCTTACATTGAGGCTGGCTGTCTATAAAAACACATCATATAAAGAAACAATTAAAATATCAGAACATCATTACAAAACTTCAGCAAAATCTTCTCGATTGACAGTCAAATTCCAGCGAGGACAGAAATTCAGTTCAACAGTAATGTGTGCTTCGGCTATAACGAGTATACTGTTGGTGGGAAGATAACACGGTGAGGAAGAGGTCTAGTCTGACTGCTTTCGTATACTAAGGTCAAGAATATAATGAAGTCGCTAACCATCAATACCAAGAAGAAATTTTTCAGTAAATGTTGATCCACCAAAGAATCAGCCAAAAAAAGAAAATGGGGATAGTCTGAAAAATTCAGATCCAAACATTTAAAAACCATTTGGTTAATTGGTTGTATGCAATAACAAATGCCATAACTTGGCGATGGGTAGGGTCTCCATTGTGAAGATTACTCTCTGAATAACTCCAACCCAGCATATAAGTAGAGATGCGAGTATATGTATACGAATTCATGCACTGACAAACGATAAACTTCATGTCTCTCCACACACTAATTATAACACATACAGTGAGTTAACTAAATTTGGACAGAGACTCTGTCAAAGAAGTCACGTATAGTATATATTACAGTTATATTTTATAAGTGCAAACATATGTAATATATATATATATACAGTACATACATAAATTCATTATACAATACATGGGAAGTAAATTATGTGACTGAGGTTACACATAAAAATATAACTCACCCAGTATAATCAGATAAGCAGATTTAACGGTTTGAATTCCTGAAACGAGAGAGCTACAAAGGAATCGTCCGGCGTCTCCCAGTTCAACGTTTCTAATAACCAAATCACAACCGGATGAATTGTCAACGCTGAATCGATCTTTGTAAGGATCAATTATTTTCCCATCTTTGTTGAAAACAGTATTTGGGACACTAGTAATATAATGCTGCCATTCAATTCCATGACAGCCTCTAGATGGAGATGCACATTTCAAGGTAACATTTGAGCCAACAACGCTCAATGTGTTCTCAGGTCCTTTCAGCTGACTTTCTTGAGCACCTAAAGACAAACAGAAAATGTTACATAGTTATAATGGTGATCATTTTAGTCTAATTCTACTCAACAAGTGTATTGCTCATCGATTTTGATTTGATTTAGCGACTGTGAATAAACTGGTTCCCGCTACGTTGCTTCTGTGGGCGCTGTAGAAATGATTACGATTACAAACACATGGACAAACACAGATAGTGCAAAAATACGAAGACAGACACTATTAAAGTTTATGCATGGAACAAAAAACGGATATAACATGCAGGAAGTTGTTACAAGCGAAGACCCGCCTATGTTTGATCCTAAGCTGACCCATCATCAAGTGTATTGGTAACGTGTCTGCATCTGGGTTGACCACTGGAGGGTTCAGTATTAAAGTGTAAGCTCCATATGCTCCCATTTCCCAAGACTGAACTTGTGAAGCAGTTTGCTGACAGGCACTTAGTCAAAACGTGGTTTTGAAATAGCTTCGCTAGGGAATAATGACACCGAATTTGATTTCACATGAGGAAACCATTGATTAATGATTTCTGCAATCTGCAATTTGCATTCGATTATAATATTAGCTAAGATACTATTGCCATGATTGGTTCCACATCTAAGTGTACACGCTAGGTTGACTGGTAATGACGGATGGAGTTTTGGCTCAGGTATTGGTAAATAAAGTAGCAACTGAAGACATAGTTTCAAAAGCACTTGCATATTTTACAGACTCACTTACCCGTAGGCGTAAAGAGAAACTGGAACGTGATAATTGTCAGGCTATTTGTACGGATTACATCGAATAGACAGCATCGCTTCCACCGTTTTATCAACATCGTTCTAATCGTTTAAATTAAATTTTTCTCCAAGACAATTACAATGTGAAGACAATTAATTCGCTTCTCGTTCACTTTCTCTTTTAAAGTGCTGCGTACTTTCAATAATATAGCAAAGAGAAATCTAGGTTACATACACATAGGACCAATGCACTGCTACTTATTGATGCAGGATACTTCCTAGTCTACGACACGCACACACACACATCCTCTCATTTGCGTACGAGAACACTTGCGATGACAAATATAGAATTTAGGGGTCTGCGGGGATACTCGTACCCGCGGGTAACCCGTACCCGACCCGTACCCGCGTATGCGGGTACGTATTTTACGGATCGTGTCAGATACGGGTAGACTAATCACGGGTAGGGGTATTTCCGGTTTGACCCGGGTTAGCGTCAGGTTTTGGGGTTACAATGCAACCATTTAATAATTATGTTGGTGAATCTTGCGTCCTCATTTGACTTAATTATTATTATAGAAAAACTGGCTCATTCCATTGCTAAGTACTATATATCTGCATGTAGTGTTTCCCATCCTCTTTGTTTGGCTGACTGCCCAGGCAATGAGATCGATTCTCGGTTGCTCGACAATCCGCACAAATGCGCAATTTTCTACATTTCTTAAAAAATTATCGTTAGAGTACCCGGGTACCCGACCGCGCGGGTCGACGGGTACCCGGGTCGTGGTTTCAACATCTTTTGACAGCATTACTTAAGCGAACCACAGCACAGGACCAGGATATAAATGGTAACCTAAGCAGATCGATGATATTTAAAGTGTGGAATTATGACAATATTCACGGTCGTTATTTATTATATATATTTATAAATCATATATATTTGCATAATTTCTTATAGTTTGGAAAACCATATTAGGACGATTAATACGGAAGAGGTCTACTTCAGTCTACTGTGGATCCATACAGCAATTTTGCAATTCCTAAAGAACTTAGTTAAGTAGTCTACTCAGTCAATTATCAGCTTACTATGGTTATTCCACAACCAGGAAGCTGCACAGCTCTTATAGTTCACAGATCTATCACTTTCCACAGAGCATGAGCATCCTTAAAACCAGGGACGGCGAACCGGGAGGGGGTCGAGGGGTACAAGTCCCCCCACATCTTTGACAGAGAGGGGACAATTTATACATGTGCCCCCCACATGTCCTACTCCTCTCATTGGGTATCCCCCCACCTGTCATGCAAGATCGTCGCCTTTGCTTAAAACACAAAGATCAGGAGGTGGGCAACTTTTCCGTTCGGCCCGAGTCCATTGTTTGCCCTTTTTGAGTGCCACAGGGATCTGTCTCTGGTCCTTTATTGATAGGAAAAGAAAATATTAGAGCTGTTGAATTTTAATCTCACCATGAATACGAAATATAGCCTCGTTGGACTTGTCTTCTTTCATGTTTCCTTCAGTGCTTTTGCATGACATAATAGTTCAGAGTGGCTAGAAATATCATCACACAAAGACCATTTTTGAAAACAACCTCTAATATTTAAATACATGAACCGTAGTCACAAATCACTTATATCTACCTGCCTTCAACAGTGAGATGGATAATGATGACAATAAATTCCATTCATTGGGAATGATCATTACTTCTGTATGAGACCCGTAGCGCACCACAGACCATTGCTAAGCAAGGATATTGATTTTGCTATTGACTCAGTTTGATGGATCTGAAATACCACAGGAAACCTCAGCCAAATTCCAAGGTGCATGCATTGATGAACCCGCTGTTTGTCATTAATAAGAATGTTCGTTAAGATATTAGTTTAAAACTGTGACTCCTGTATAGGGTCTCTGTGTGCAGGAGCCGACGGGGGCATGGGTGGATCCTTTTCAACGAACAAGATCTCGTTGTCACGTGGTCAAACATGAAGGACGACAGTGTCTAAGTAAAGTAGACAACTGCCAGATTTTCTAGCCAACCCTACAAGAACTGTAAGAAATGATTAATCAAGAAGTTACAGCGGCAACAGATTTAATCATCATCTAAATGAAGCCGTTTACAATTATGACTACCCCTAAAGATGAATCAGAAAACTATCACAGCATTATATTTTGTAGACAAATCATCCACTAACCTGTGAAATTAGGTAGTATTGCAATGATTTTGTTTCCTACAAATTTTTTTTCGTGATCAGTAAATACAACCACGGTTTTATTAGAGCGTAAAGCAGTGTATGACGAAAACGATGAAAATAATGAAGCCACTTTTGAGACAACTCCGGTCGATATTACCTATTACCGAAATTTGATACAGCCTTGCTTCCAACATTTTTTGCTCAGAAGTGCCAACCCACGCCTCGACGGCGCAATTGCAGTTGTACTGCAGAGTAATTGTGCGCGAAGGACTTGCTCAAGGTCCCTACACAGTGACTCCCAGGAAGAGGGTCGAACCCATTCACTCAGCGCACACTGAACGTTACGGGCTGACCGCTCTAACCGATCGGCCACAGTACCACACTTATTTGGTGGTTGTAGAGTTAAATATGGCGCAGTATAGAAGCAGAAAGTCTATCAGACATGCGTTGATAAAAAAAACTATTCTTTGGAAGCCCCGAAAATGTTATGTTTAGTTCATGTCTAAAGTGAGATACGCATAATACATGTAGAGACACATTGGTAAATATGTTCGCCATAACGCATGCATTTCGGTAATGTATGTAAAATGTATATAATGCAAAGATTAGCAGGTCTCTAGTGTTGCTTGCTGTTATTATTTGTTCTAGGGTCATGAAAGCCAGCACGACCCGGATTCTTGCTTGAGGGAGCAATTCGCTTTTAACAGAAACTGATTCTTTAAAACTCACTAAACTGTTTGTAAAACTTACCAACGTCAGAGTGTCATATAAAAGATTCCACCAATTGATGTCAAAAACAAACGACTAAGAGTCTTCAATATGAACGCGCACTTGTTTCCTCAACGAAATAAATTTTATCTCTCCTTCAACAGAACTTACTTCAACGAGCGATCTCTCCTCACAAAAACCGACCGAGCTGGTGCAACACGCGTCGAATTTCCTTTAATAATGTTGTTCACGCTTATTCTCATCTTAAGGCCTACGCGCAAACAATGCCTAATTTACATGTTCAGAAATATTATTAAATAAACTAATAGTCGTCTAATTTGTATGGTTGTTCCTGCTGCATTTTTGCGTTTGAAGAAAACAAATATAGCAATCTAGCGCATGTTTATTTCGACCTGGAAATCAAAGGAACTTAGAAGTAAAATCTTTCTTAAATCGATGAAAAGGTTTCAATATTAACCAGTATAAATCTTAAATTGCAACACATTAATTTTCTCCATGAAACACAACAGTTAGCTCCGAGGTGTGGCTTGACAAGTATCGTAGCGTATAATTTATTTAATTCTTTCCGCGATAACGTATTTTTATACCTTTATACTAACGTATTTTTACATATTTATACTTTTGCGCTGACCCAGTTGTATTTTGAACTCTACTCATCAAAAAGCCCAGACTGTTTCTTAACGCTTCATTCTTATACAATACGAAAGAGTGTCTAGGAAGTTATCTAAATATTCAGTAATTCGGGTAGCTTCAGCCATACGAACAGTTTTGAGGGCAGTGACGGATTTACAATTTGCCCCCTACAGGTCAAGATTTTTATGCCGCCCCTCCTACGATTGAAATCGCATATTGAAATCGAAAAAAAATAAACACACTTTGTAGTAAGAAGAGAAACCAGCACTACCAGTCTGTTTCTATTAAAAACTGAAAATAACAATAAAGTATTAACTTAGTGGGTGTATTAGTTTAGACTTTAATAACAGTATAACACAATGACTAAACATTTCTTTTTATAGTCCACTGGCTTGCTATCATTTACTTTTGTACATTAAAAAATGTAAACCCGACCTTTGCCACCCTCTTGAAATGTGCCGCCCCTAGGCCGGGGCCCTGTTGGCCAAGTGGTAAATACGACGCTTTTCGAGGTGTGGCTTGGCAAGTCACTACCTAGCGATGACCTATTACATTGTACAAGATAGGACACTAGGAGAATCTCAGGTAAAATAAATTGAGTGGCGTGGACATGTTGCAAGAGCTACGAGAAAGGCGCCATAGAAGTCATTATGGCAATAGTAAAATCCAGACGAAAGTCTTTGGCAGACAATGGGATAGAACCACAAAAAATTCAATGAAAGAGGCTTACCAAGACCAATTTTGTTGACCAGGAACTCGTGTGAAGCTACATTGCAGCTCTTGTTCCTCACGACATTCATTGCAAGACATCTGTACTGCTTAACAGAAGCATCGATGACAGTAAATTCACTGTTGTTCTGATTCGAAGAATTCAACAAAGTTTTAATTTCCTGCCATTTGCGAGATGGCGATGGATGTCCATGTGTCATGCAGGCAATGACGGGTCCAACAGGATAATTGGAAAACAAGGGTGACCACGGGACATCCCTAACAGAATCTGAAACAGAGTTTTGTCGATAAAGATCGTGTTAAGCATGGGAAGGAACGCGTCAATTCGCTACTGTCAACTGTTCATTGCCTGAAAATATATAGCTCCACTGTAAACAAGAAATAGTTGCAGGGCTTAGGATTTTATCTGGCTAATATTCTACTTCACGCAAAGCGAACCTAGTCTGCAATCAAGACATAGCCAATGCAAGACGCTTGGTAGACAATGCTGGTTAGCAAGAAACACATTTTACAAAACCCATTCAGAAATATTAGTAAACTTTGACTAACACTTTAACTGTTTATCAACAGCAGTTTCAACATTGAATATGTTTGACATAAATAGAACGAATATTCTAATTGTATGTAGCATCATGAACGAATACGTACAGAGGATGTTGTAGGGTTGTCCATTGCAAGTGACGAATGTTCGATTGATCTTAAGCAAGTTTTCAATCTGATCTTCAATCACTACGGCGAAAGAAGTGTTGCAGGTGAAAGATGAAATTTCAGGTGCAGTAGCAACGAAGAAATAAGAGCGACTTATGTTATTTTCATTTCCAACAGCAGGCAGATCATCTTCCACTGCTTTCAAGAGCACCGATGCCGTAATTAAGCCATATCTTATCATTAACTGCACATCAGCTCCTACGATCATGTCATCCAGAGATGCATTCAGCATATGCATATATCTGAGCGGATTCTCTACAATAATACTTAATGTATACACAAAATAAAGGTATCAGGAAATTGATACAAAGTTTTTAAAAATAATAAATGGCATGGTTAAAAAATAAAATTAAAAAAAGTTATAGACAGAATGACACGCACACACCAGCACACACAAACACACGCACATACACGCACACAAACACGCGCGCACACACGCAGAGAGAGAGAGAGAGAGAGAGAGAGCAAGTTCTGTTTCAAGTATTAGTAATAAATATAGAATCACTTCAACAAGATTAACTTACCTTGGATAACTGCATAAACAGTTGCACCAAAACCAAAACGAGTGTCTAAAATGATGGTCACACACGCGAAGATGACGAGGTCCTTCAGTTCAACGTTTTTAATAACCAAATCACAACCGTATGAATTGTCGACGCCGTATTGAGGGTTAAGTATTCCCTGACCATCAATGTAAACGGTCGTCCAGCTGCTAGAATTCCATTTCAGCCAGCCAATTCCGCTACAGTTTCTGTATGGAGTTACACATTTTAACGTAATATCTGAGCCAACAAAGCTCAATGTGATCCGAGACACTTTCATCTGCATTGCTTGTACAGCTACTATGAAATAGAACAACATCTATATTGCTTATGTTAATGATCATTTCAGCTTTATTTTACTCTACAAGTGAGACGTAGGCTCTGCAGACATACAAAACGTACAGTCAGACAAACTTCGTCAATGCAATTATTGTTTCACAACAATTCGTCTGCAGAGATTTGGTCGACCAATATTTGGCCTTTTATAAAGTTTCGTCTACAGACTTATCGTCTACAACACTTCGTCTGCAGACGTTTGGTCGACCAATATTTGGCCTTTTATAACGTTTCATCTACAGACTTATCGTCTACGGCTCTTTGTCTGGAAGCTGGGTTGATGAAAAGCATCATACCTAAGCAGAAGTTGGATGAAAAGAAGTATGTTCAATCAGAAGCTAGATCACATGATTCTTTTCATCATTCGAGTTTCTGTTAAGCACGATTTTCTCACCAATCCAGCTTCTGATAAAAATTGTAATTTTCATCTATCCTGCTGCTACTCAGGCGTGTTTCAATTAATCAATCCTGCTTATAATTAAACATAATTGTGTTCATCGATCGCGCTCCTATTAAAGCTGAATTGATAAGAAGGTTCTGCTCGTCAATTCAGCTTCCAGACGAAAAGTCTGTAGACGAGACGTCATAAGAGGCGAAATGTCGGTCGACCAAATGTCTCTAGACGAATTATCTAGACACCGTGCTGTTATATGTCATTGGGTGTTGAAAAACTGGCGCAAACTGAATGGCAAGGCAGATATTCCATCATCTGATTAGTAATTTGTTAAATCAACAGTGATAGTTAAATTCATGAGTAATTCATACCAACTGACCTGTAGGCGTAAGTAGGATTGCAATGACGAAAAACTCCATCCTCTGAGAGCTAATAATTATAACTCTGTGCAGTAGAATGGAAGTAAACGACTGCGTCTTTTTAGCAAAGCTCTGTATCGTTGCTTGATACGAAAGGTCATTGTTTAAAAATCTTTGTAAAAATGTTTGGTCCTCGTCCTTTTCCCGTAAATGTATTGTACGTTACACAGTCATGTGCTAACTGTATAGCCTGCATGTCCACATATTCAGATTCAATTTCTGTGCTATCGTATTCTTTAATATATGACGTTTATTCTTTCGTTTCACCAAAAAAATCCGCATGTGACTGATTGCGTTGAATCAGTGTGTAAATTATACACTGCTTCATTGTACACCGCCAACAGAGGTCGTCCAATAGCACACATGCAGTATATGCAACCAGTGGTGAAAGTTCAAACTGAAAGTTATATAAGTAACATCAATTGCAACAAGCCTAACTTCTTATACCATAGCAGCTAGCAATGTACAATTGTACATGTATATCTCACGTAAAGATTCCAAGTCTAATGACAGTTAAAACAACATTGGAGCGGTCAGTTGATAGATTTTTCATTTATTCTTAAACTGACGCAACATAAAAACGTTAGTTAGGTCGGTCGGTAACACATTTCAAAAGATTGAACTACATGTAAGCCTATACTCAGACTGTGCTACATCGTCGTAATATGGGTGCCAAATTGGGGATACTTTATAGAGGAGCGCGTGTGGTGACTCTGGACTTACAGCTTCTTACTAAATCATCGATTGAACTCGCTTAGTAATAAGCGTATATAGAACCGGAATATGAATATGCCTAATCAAAACTTATGGAGTGGTAATAATCCCAGTCTTAACTGCAAATGTGTTGTGTGAGCTCTGTAGAGTACGTACACTATTAATTTCTTCTTTAGAATATGAAAATTAGCTACTACGACGATATCCAGTAACCTCTAAACTTCTAAAGAAATGCAGATAGTGATGGTTATATGATGGCCATGGGTTGCTATCTAGATCTGAAGTCATTCTCCTCCGCGAACGCTATCTTCAGCTTTTGGTTTGAGAGTTCCTGCTTACCACGTGACGACGCAACCCTTCAGCAGCCCTTCGTTTTGATGACATTACGTTACGTTGCATATTGTTCGCACAATATGCAACGGTTTCTGGGGAGTATGTTATTTGTTTGTCAGATAAACCAGTAATTGTCATGGACTTGTAAGTCACTGCGTTTTTGACAGCGACATTTTCTTTTACTCAATAAACGCAGATACATACTACGTTAGTTCAGCTTTACCAACAGTTCACTATGCAGCATGTCAGTATGTTTACAAGCTAGGGAACTTCTAGATGTGTAATGAGCACATCGTTTTATTAAGTCCCGGACCAGGTGACTGTCTGCATGTTACAGTCTTTTGTAGAGCTTGACATCTTCATTCGCCTCTACGCAATTTACTGTAAAGCCTATGTCTCTTAGCAATCGATTGCTTTAACAAACAATGAACCTTTATTTGAATGACGACGTTAGAAATACTCTTATAAACTTCAGCTCTGACCAAAGTGGACTCTACAAAGTGGATGCTAGGGTACCACCTAAAAATATGGATCCCACGTGTGGGGAATGTTAGTAGATGAATCACGCAACTAATCGTATCATTAGTTGTGACCAAAAATGGTCGTAGATAACATTAATACAAAGTTGAGACTAGGCGAGATTGTTGAATTCGTGAATAACTATATCTTGTATAACCTGTATATTGCAGCAAAGACGAATGAATAAAAAGAGAGATTACGGCGAAGGGCAAAGAGACCAACCGGATAACAGTCATTGAATACAATTTCCTTATAAACGAGTAGGACCTATCGATTGAATCCTCGTGATCGTGACAGCGATTCTATGGCAGCTTCCGGATTAAATTAATTAAGTATTTTTTTCGAAGACTCTATTGTGTTAGTTTGAATCTGTCGGATGTTCCCAAGTCTGACTGCTATTGTTGCATGTCCGTGTAGATGGACTGTATCTCTTTATATGGCTCCGTGGAAAAGAATTCAGTTTCTTCTGGCACTGAGAATTGAAACCACAACATGATATACAATAGATAGACAACCCATCAATTTTTGCAAATATTGATCATCAATCTCAACTTAAAGACTCGCTCACAAAATTTCATTTAGTAAATTTGAAGATTTGTCCTCCAAGCCCAGGACCAAATCTCAGCCTATGACAACACTTAGAAATTGTATCTGGGAAATTCAAACAATTGCCAACTAAAATGTACAACACTAACAATTAGTATCTGCTAAAAATGCAGTTTGGGGAACCAGGTCGGGATAAAGTTTCAATTCCAAAACATGGATGGTGGAAAAAGATGACCTGTGGAAAACACTGTGGAAATGTTACATATAATATAATATTTCAGAAATATTTCAGATATTATCTGAAATATTTCTGAAATATTCGGTGGTGGGTGTGATATAAGGAGCACCATCCCCTCTATATGAAATTTGGGAGGGGTCCGTTCCCTCCCTTCCCTCCTAAGTTTCCGTCCCTGAGTGTTGTGCATGTGTTGGTAACGAATTATTGTTACAGATACCGGGAGCAAGTGTTGTACCCACACGTGGTTGTGGATCTGCACAGTCAGGCTTTCGATTGACCGTACGTGGCATGAGCTTTGGAGGAGCGTCCGGTGCTAGTTTCGGTGACTCACAGATAAGTTCCGATCCAGGCTTGGCTTGAGGATTAGCACCTTGTACTTTATTGACAACGCTGTAGTTGCATGTATTTACAGAATGATCTTCCCTGTTGTAAAATAAGGTAAATTACTGATTGTTAAAAATGATGTCCATATTAAAACGTATGAACAAAAATGCATAAATGGTAAAAGCTCTACCAACAGCATAAATTTAATTTTCACTCGAGAACAAATGCAAACGGTACCATATAGACTTCAGTATTTATAAAATAAAGTATTGTATTAGTAACGTTAACTGCAACATTAACAACAGCGAACATGATGTAAAATAAGTAGCATTCTAAACTGTAGGAACGGTTCGAAATGCATGAACAATGTACCACAAAGTTACGGCTTATATCCTTTAGGATTGTCTAATTGAAGCATAACAGCTCATTTATAATCAAATGTGTATCTAATCTAGTCTATAATCAAACTCAATCTGATAAACTCTAATGACTCTAATTGCACTGTTATCATACTGCTAAAACACACCAATTGTTGGCCACTCGAAGTGAAACTATGCTCCAAAACATTTATTATCGTAATAGAGAAAATAAATCGGCTGTCAACAAAAGCAATTTCACAATTGCGGACGTTGAGTTTGTCACGGATGTAAATAAAAATATCTTTTTCATCTGGTCGCTGAATTTAGCAGAGTTGCTTCTAAGCTATACTACATAATGTTGAGCTACTAGCAGCATATGAAAGAACAGAAATTGCAATGTCACTTTGTTCAGCACGCAGTTGACCTTTCAATAGAAGCCTGTAATGCTCTTGAAATGATTAACTAAATAAATAGAAATCTGCAATAAGTCCTGGAATATTTCTAAAGACAAAGCATCAAGAGCAAATAAAACTTGAATAATCCTACCTCATTTTATCTGAAACACACAAAAATCAGGAAACCTTTAAGGTGTATTAAGGTGTATTAGTATTAAGGTGGAAACAATATATAGCTAGGCTTGCACTTCAAGTAATTCTCCCAGGAACGTAGCCAGAAATTTGTTGGGGGTCAGTTTTGAGGTTCCCATTGATCACGGTCACTCTTGTTTTAAATAACAATAGCCTGTTGATATAAAACGTGTTGTACGGTGCTCTGTAAACAAGGGCTCTGACACATATGCCGTAATGTGTCGAGTTAGAGAGCTGGTTAAACAGCTAAGGTCAGTAACTACGACGCCAGACAGGAAATATGACAAAGCCAGAGATAAACGGGAAACTATCGAAAACCATTTTCACTATTACGAGATATGAATTATTTACAAATTCAATTAAGTCTACACTGATTGATTGAATGAATCACGATGTTTAAAAATCAATGACGTTATTATCTCCTAGTGAATTTCCAAAATGAATCCGATTAATAATACCTAAGTACATTATATCTGAAATGATGCAGTGAAAGATTACCAATTGACTTGTTACTTGAGCGGCAACATTTGTATCGAGGACAGCCTCGAACGTAAAAGCAGATGACAATCAAAATAATGAGGGAGAGGAAGCCAACTGTTCCGCCAACTGCGATCCATGCCATCAAGGTTAACGAAGGAAGAGTCATTGATATGGCTGTAAAAGTTTCATTATAGACTCACAAACCACGTAACAGAAGGTCCAGTTTAAATCTAATTGCGTTAAAAGGAAAAAACAATATAATGTTGGATGATCAATTTGTAAATCCCAGAAATATTATTTAATGGATGTCCGATGATTTTTAATTCTGAGTCCATTGCCTATGAGAGTAATGGTTAAAGCAAACTGGCAAATATATTATGCGTATGAACGAATCTGTAATTGTAATGCCAGTAAATGATTCTGTGTGATTATTATCAGTATCGGTTGCATTCTGAGATTTCTTGTTCTAGCGTAAGGAAGGATATCCAGCACGTCACCGATTCTTATTTGAGAGAAAACTTCGTCTTCTGCTAAATGTTATTCTATAACGCTTAAAAGATTGTCCGTAAGATTAATAAGCACGAACAAGTAAGGCTCTCAAGCAATAACTGCTCCTCAACTATACTGTCTAACACGAAACGCCAAACTTCTTCAGCAGTCACGTATGTGAAAATTGATAACTCTCGTCTAAATGGCCTAATACCGAGATCCTTAACACATAAGTGAAAACTACTCAACATACAAACAAGATGTGCACATAGCCTACATGTACCGCCTTTTGCTTATAAGAAACATAATGAAGCAAAATCAACGCGAGAGGTTTATCACTACCAGTACGGTTAACCAGAAACGCGTGTGAAGTGGCATTGTATCTCTTGCCCCTCACGACATTCATTGCAATACATCTGTACTGTTTGGTAGAAAAAATGGTCGTTGTAAATTCTGAGCCGATCTCGTTCTGACTATCCACCCAAGAACCATCCTCTTTCATTTCCTGCCATTTGAAAGTCGGCGATGGATGTCCATTTGCAGTGCAAATAATATTGGATCCAGTAGTATAGTTAGAAAACGATGGCGACAGCTCAACATCCCTAGCCGAATCTAAAACAGAGTTTAAGACAGAGATCGTGTTGAACATTGCTAAAATAAGTTTCAATGCACCGCTGTTGGGTGTTTAATACATGCAAATATAATTATGGCTTCGTTGTTTAAATAGAACCACTGAAATAGACGCAGGGTTTAGACTCTAGAGGAAGCCGAAGATTTTATCAAGCTCCTTTTCCAATTCACACATATTGAATCTAGTCTGAGATCAAGACCCATCATAGAGACAACTTTGAGATACCAACGCTAGTTAATGAAAAAATCTAAATAATTAGTAAACTTTAGCGAATATTTTAACTGTTAATCTACAGCATGATAATCATGTGCATAACAATCAAAACAATAAATTCTCAGTGAATCATAACGTCATGAAAGAATACTTACACATGACTTTGACGGGAAATGTTTCACAAGTAATGACTGGAATGTTTGTAGCCAAGCCTCTTATTGGTTCCCCATTTGTATCTTTAGTTTCCACTGGAAAGGAAGTGATGCAGGTGAAAGATGGAACCTCAGGTGCGTTAGCAACAACAGAAAAAGACCGCCTTCTGGCTTTCCAGCTTTCCACATCAACCAGAGCATCACTAATTCCTTTCCAAGTCATCGACGTCCTGTTTGCTCCATCGTATGTGATCTCACAAGTCAATTGCACTCCATCTCCCTCCACTGTATTATCCAGAGAAGCATCAACTGTACATTTGGGGCGAGTCCCTATAATTATGCATATATGAAAGATTTCATACAAATTTTACTATTATGAATCCCAATATGAAATATGGTCTAGTTTAAGAAACATTTTAATTCACAAGTAGGCCTATTAGGCAGAATGATGCAAACATACATTCATACATACATATAACCATAAAAAATATTGCACGTAGGCTTACATCCATACGTACATAGTCAAATGAAGATGTTATATATATCGACACGTACTTCTATGGTCTACTTAGAAACATACCAATATACATAAAAACGCATGCACATTCATGCACTAAGGCATACATATATATAATTACAAGTATATGCATATGTATATATAATATATATGTTAGTTGGTATATATATATATATATATGCATATAATATGAGCAAACTTCCGCATATGTGCAGAAGTAAAATTGCGACTGAGTCACTGCAGAAATATAAGTTCTATTTGAATTTTTATTACAACAGGCTCTCTTGAGATCAATTACTTACTCAGTATGATAAGATAAGCGGTTTTTTCAACTGTGTTTGATGAAACGATAGCTTGGCAAGTGAATCGTCCGGCGTCTTTCAGTTCAACGTTTTTAATAACCAAATCACAACCGGATGAATTGTCAACGATGTATCGATCTTTATAATCGCTAAGTATGCCCCGGTCATTTCTGAAAATAGTCGTCGGGCTACTGGAACTCTGCTTCAACCAGTCAATTCCACTGCAACTTTTAGATGGAGATACACACTTTAAGGTGACATTTGAGCCAACAACGCTAACGGCGTTCAGAGGTCCTTCCAACCGAGTTTCTCGTGCGCCTACAAGAAAACAGATTTTTTTCTGATTTTCAATAGCGAGCATATTAAATATATTTCGCAGAGCAAGTGATGGTGACAGTAATTGTGCTCTTATTGTAATTGTAATTGTAATGGAACACTTATATGAAGCCACTCGATATTAGAGGCGCTTACAACTCAACAAATATGTAAACAGAGAGCAGTAAAGTCTTCAGGCGCCTCCGAAAAGCAGTAGGGAGAGAGAGACACGCAAAGAGAGAGACAGAGACAGAGAAACATATAGAAACAGAGAGAGAGAGAGAGAGAGAGCAGTTCTTCCGGAAGAGAAAGGGGAGGCTTTTCCTGTTCGTGGGACCCCGTAGGCGAAACGTCTGGATTGGGTCTTGGCAGTGTACAATACGGGGAACCACCAGCAGTCCGCACATAGACCGAGGAAACTGTCAGGCAGACATTCGTCAGCGTTTTACGTAGCTCATTTTCTATAAGCAAAGCAGTTATTCATCCAGCATTTGCCTCCTGACCTTCCTATCTGAACGCCTCTGTCTGAGGCTGTCTCTAGCAACAGAGTAGCCACTGTATGGGTAACTAAAGTCGCCATTCTGTCGTTTGACCTCAATGTAATTAATTCCTTAAAAGTGCCCGCAATCAAAAGTCAAGCGATTTTATAAAGGACTTTTGTATAGTCTACTCAATAATAACTAATGTCCACTGAACACAAGGCTAATTCAGAATACCCATTCTAAACTGCCGGCGTTACGCATTGATTACTGAACTACTCACCGACTGACTCACGTTCACACTAAGTTATTCGGAGGCGTATGGTAAAGACGCTTCTTGATTGGATCGTCCAACTTCGAAGTTATACGGTAAATCCTGTTTAGACATTTAATTGAAAGTAAATAATATGTTCACAAAATAAGGCCTATCTATTGTTCTGGCCATTGTTCTACCTCTATTGTGCATTTACTTGAATGTGTAAGGAGGCAGACACACTGTTAGAAGTCACTAATTTTTGCCATTGGCATTCTTTATTTTTGAGAATGTCTGATTCTATTAATGTACGTTGCTGAGGTGACGCCGTTGAGGCCGAGAACTTCCAGTCTTTCAATGTTGGAAACTGATAATCGATTCTGATGTTATTAGTAGTATAGGTAGTCTTGAAAAACATTTAAACTTTTACCAGTCATTTCCCAGCGCAATGTAAAATCCTACTCTCAAATGACAGGATATTGGTCGGTTTAATTGTCTGGTCAAAATTCCTACGAAACGAGGGGTCACACCTGGATGAGTTCATGCGGTTTTTGGTGGAAATCGTTGGAAGTCGGTGGTCATAGAATGGATGGTGAAGGAATAGAACCTTGTTTGCGTAACTTAGTAAGTTTGGCTTTCAGTCTTGATTGATATAAATTATATTCTGCGAGACAAAGAGAAAGAGGAAAAAGGGGCTGCTGAGCTTAATAGGCCAGAGAGGGAGATGAGAGAACTAATGGCCAGTGTTTGTGTATGTGTCTGTTATGTGACTTTAAACCTTTGACCTAACGGCTGTATGTTCATCCATTGACTTTGAGCGGCGCTTTAAGAAATGTCAGTTACAATTTACATTGATTTATTTCAATCTCGAACATCGTACCGTCTATCAACAAGTATACATAGCAGCGGTCTAGATAATTCATCAACTCTAATATTTATCATACTTATCATTGTATCACAAAAAGTTACACAAAAACAAATGGCCAGAAATAACACCTCGTACGATAGCAGGTAAGTATTGGTTCCTGGCTAATAATACTTTCTATTGCGCCGGATATAATATGTCACAGAGTGCTACAACGCGTCATCTGTAAGTTAAATATCCTGAAACCCAGTGTTGCTAAACAGACAATCAAAACGGAGTATATCACAACGGAAAGTTCACAAACGTAAAGTTCAGCTACATGTGTGTAAAGGAACTTATTTGGAATGAAGTCGATTGCATTTAATGATTGTGTCTGTTCCTCCAAAAACCTTTCACATCTGTGTACACATCTTGAGCAACATCTAACCACACTCGTATAAGAAAATCAATTGCTTACACTTGGTTATCACTGATTTTGCTCAAATTTACTGTACGATACAAGCTTAATCTACGTATATTTTGAATGTCAATGATGTACTTAAACAACAACACTGCTCTACCGCTCTGGAGTATTTACATTGATGCGTTTCAATCTCAAATAACGTTGCCTACGTCTATCAGCTAATATACATAGTATCCTACAGTTCAAGATTTTGGTCAACCAAATAATTGGTTAAACCAAATAAAACTTATAATTGTATCACAAAAAAACAGTTACCCACAGAATATGGGCAGAAATAATCCGCGTTGGCTAGTAAGAAGCTTTGGTGTCTGGCTAGTAATATTTTCGACTGCGCTCGAAATGCGTCACAAAGTGCTAAAACGTGATAAATGGTCTGGACTTTTTCCTGGAGCTTGACTTTCTGTCTTTATTAGAAAGCCTCATATACGTTGGGATCTTCCTCTTCTCTCAAGCATGTGTAGACTGAATCCCGTTCTTCAACCTATTAAAAAGTGTAAAATACTGGGCAGTTATAGCGTGATTTGCACAATATAGTAGCGTTGACAATCATTTTAAATTTTAACGATGTCGTGGGTTGTACGCCAAAGGCAAACTAGTAATTGAAATGGGAGATAATCGGCAACCATTAATTCGAAGACCAGACCAGATGAGACATTTTACCACATAAGAAATTTCTTGCGTTCAACAAAGGCCCACGTGTCAGCATGGATTTGCTATATTTAAAATTTTTTAGTATTTACTATATCCCAAGCTAACTTTCCACCATCTTCGGGCTGACGACACACAACTCTATATCATTATATTATTATTATTATTATTACTTCCGACATTTTATACCGCCCTTCTTCCTACATTTTTTGCTCAGAAGTGCATACACACGCCTCTACGGCGCAATTGCAGTTGTACTGGAGAGCAATTGTGCGCTAAGGACTTGCTCACGGTCCCTACACAGTGACTCCCCGGGCGAGGGTTGAACCCGCTCGCTCAGCGCACAGTGAACGTTACGGGCTGACCGCTCTAACCGATCGGCCACGGTGCCACGTAGTCCAGACAGTTGGCTATCCACGTAAAGTCATTGTATGATGGAGATGGAGAAACGATATACATATCCTTCTTCCAAAGCTCTTTCCCCACCTTCACCACACAATGACTTGCATAGCCAACTCTCCCGAATACGTCACCATCAACGCAGATCACCCACCATCATCCACTTCACCCTTCTCTCTCTCTCTATCACGCCTCTGACTTTCGCTGAAGACTGAAGTACCATCTCAGCGCAAGGCCCGCGAGAAGAAGCAAGCTTTGAGAAAAACGATAGCATTTATAACAATCGGGTGGAGAATTCGCATTCCACAGAGAGGGACCAATTATTGAAGGAAAGGATCGAGACTGAGCCATAGCATTGGGTCCCCGTGGCTTTATATTACGAGGAACCAAGAGGTTAAGTCTATTAGGCGAGCAAAGTGGACGGAGGGAGGCAGCTGAATGAGGCGGAAGTATAATGTCAGCCAGACATTTCGGTTGGCGCTGGTTTTAGCAAGTGTTTTACATTCGAGTTGCTTGAGACAGCAGATACCACTAGTAAAATTTATGCTAAACATACGTGAGGTGTTGGTACGATGATGGGTTGGTAGACATTTGTGTGGTCAGCCGTTGAATTGTCCGTACATGGCTTGGCCAGGGTTGGAGGTCCCTGAAGCTTTGGAGGCTTCCTGGTTGAAGCCAATATTGGAGCTCTAAGCTGCACTTGAGCAATTGGCTTGGCCTTTACAGGAGGTCCCTGTGGCTTTGGAGGCCTACTGCTTGGAGCCGATTTTGGCTTAAATTTTGATGCAATGTGCTGCCCTTCACGACGTGGCTTGGCCTTTACAGGGGGTCCCTGTGGCTTTGGAGGCTTACTGGTTGGAGCCGATATTGGCTGCTTGGCTTTGGAAGCACTGCGCTGCACTACAGGACGTGGTTTGGCCTTTACAGGAGGTCCCTGTGGCTTTAAAAGCCTAATGGTTGTGGCCGCTCTTGGCTGCATGGCTTTCGAAGTAAAATGTTTCATTTCAGGACGTGGCTTGGCCTTTACAGGAGGTCCCTGTGGCTTTGGAGGCTTACTGACTGGAATCGATTTTGTCTTCTTGACTTTCGGAGCACAATTTGGCACTTCATCAACAACGCAGTAGATATCTGGATCATCTGTCAACGATTGGTTCTTACTGTTGTAAAACAACAAGGTTATGTTACTGCTGAGCTGCTAAGTTTTCAAGAAACATGACGACCACTGTAGGCAGTGTAATGTAATAGAACATTTCAATAGCGCCGTTTCAAGACACCTACTCTGAGACGTTCTCTATACGATACAATACAATACAACAGAAATTTGATATCGTACTTCTTATAATTCGCACACACTCCTTGACGGACGGCGCAACTGCAGTTGTAATGCAGAGCAATTGTGCACGAAGGACTTGCTCAAGGTCCCTACACAGTGACGCCTCGTACGAGGGTCGAACACACACTCTCCACGTCATAGGACGACCCCCTAACCAATCGGCCACCGTGTCACACTCTGGACTATGCGACGTTAACTGTCATTGCATGCGGATAATTTCCATAAGTCAGCAAAACAGTATTGTATAAACAGTGCTACATAAACAACTATCAAAAGTACTTCAGACAAAGTGGCATCTGGTCTATTCGTGAAGCTCTATAGTTTGGATTTGTCCCATCCACTCGCTAGACCCCACCTGTGGGAAAATCATCCATCCTAC
Organism: Bimastos eiseni; assembly: GCA_959347315.1. Classification (NCBI taxonomy): domain Eukaryota; kingdom Metazoa; phylum Annelida; class Clitellata; order Crassiclitellata; family Lumbricidae; genus Bimastos; species Bimastos eiseni. The sequence goes on from OY365818.1 coordinate 2,337,826, forward strand.
GAGACATGAAAGTAGCTCTAGCGATCCTTCAATGTCAGTCGAGTGTTTCCTGCAGTGCAGGTAGCTGACAAGCCAAGTGTTACTACAATCAGGGCTATCCAAAGCTGCTACAGTTGGTTGGTAATCTTGGAGAGTTTGGCGGGAACAATAGCTTCGAAATAATCCATCGGTATCATTGCAACGTACTCGTTACTTTTAAGCAGATCAGAAGTGTGTTGTGTGATTAATAATTTTTAGAGCGGTGTGGTTGATCGATAAGCATTTTCGTCACGGAGAAACATTGACTGATGCACTTATACGAAGTTATGGATTAGATGCGGGTTAGGGTCAGTATACTATGACGAAATTTGAATTGCAATCTCGCTTTTCACAACACGCATATGACCTTATCAATTAAAATCCCAATTAGTTTTCGAATGGTTCAAATGGACTAGAGAGAAGCGTAAACGTATAAAGATATGAATTGGCTAACCTTTTATTTTCTGAAAAGAAAGAAGCAAACCACACATTCATTAGAATTCTACTGGACACAATTTATATCTCAAACTTGCAGCATTCTTTCATCACTTAAATTGGCCCAGAATGACAAAAAATTCTAAAGGCCAAGCTCGTTACTGACTTACTGTGAAGCAACAACGATTTCTGATTGGGGAAAGGTTAGCTGGGCATTGATCTTGTCAAAGTCACACGTTCCGTTAGCATAACCTAACATTATCTGCTAAATTCAAACGACTTCAATTGTGGAAGAAATCAAAAGTCTTAGTCGTTATGCCATTGTTTACGCTGTTTGACTTTGACAATTAATCTTTCAGCGTCCTTTATCATTTTGTGCAGTATAACATATCGGCAACGCCTACAACTATAAATTACCATTGACTTGTATAGGATATTCAGCACGCTTGCCTGTATGTGAGCTTAGATTTATAAAATTACATCGACGACATAGCCCGTATTGTTGAGAACTAACATGGTGTATAGCGGTATTTTATAAACAAAGATTCCAACCTATGCATCCACACTGCGTCAAGTTAGGGAGCCGTAAAAGAGGAAGTCCGCTCAATAATCCGCAGGTTCGATAGTCCGAAGGTTCGATACCCGAAGGTTCTATACTCCGACATTATTTTAACTAGAAGGTGGATTAATTTGATGAAAAAATTTTTAAAACTGTGAGCAGGTTAGACATGAACAGAATCGTGTCTAAATGGAAGCTGGATGAATGAGAAGAATGGTGCAATCCAACTTGCAGCCAGACAATTCTTTTCATCACTCCAGCTACCACTAAAACCGCAATCTTATCACCTATCGACCGGACACCATACAGTCTTCGGTCTATAGAACCTTCGGACTATAGACACAGAACCGTACAGAAATCCTGTTTAGCAAAGAAGTTTCAGTTGTGAGGAGGTCAGACAGGATAGAAGACAGATCGTATGTGAAGTGACTGGGTCATTTGCAGAGCAAAGCAAGATATTTCACTGTTAAAAACTCTTAATTGATTAATCACGATGTTACAACAGCAACGAATTTATCACGCACTGACTCCAGCCATTTTAAGATTACCTCTATAAGCTCACCACAACACCGTAATGCCGCCACTGTTCGCTCTCTGACCGTGCCAGTCCCAAGCTTGGATGGGGAGGAGGTCGATGCAATTAATCTTTGTTATCACAGTATCGTTAAGGCGAAGCTACTACTACTACCACTACACAGTCTTTTGGAAACCTATCATCCATTACTCTGTAAAGGGACATCATTATAATGGGTAGCAATATTAAATTTGAGATCAGTATCTCCAAGCTATTACAAAACATGTCGCATCGTGAGCTTTATAATTCGGTGGAATCGTTCACATAATTATTTAAGCAATGCAAAGTTACCTTTTGATTTCTTTACTGAACGGTAATATTTGTATCCAGGACAGTCTCGAGCACAGAAGCAGATGATTAGTAAGATGATGAGAATAAAAAAGCCGCCTGCCGCGCAAGCTGTGACCCATAGGTATACGTAGTCCGGTTTGGTTACATGTATATGAAGTGAAGTAGTTTGTGTGACTATAATACTATCGTTATAACCTAACGCTGCAAGAAAACAGAAAGTCATTTAGACATAATATTCGGTATAAAATCCTATGTAGATCTGATAATTCAAACAAAATCCTTTCTTAGATAAATATCTCTGTTGAGGAAACAGACAGATAACCCTGCAGTAGCTCTGACAACAAGATATAGACTATTTTGGTTCTCAGTCTAAACCAAACAAGTGGAGAAAAGACTTTCGGCTTCTCCACTCGTGTTGTCTATCATCCACCTTCATTTGACGCTTCTATGCCCATCACCCTCGGAATTTCCATTCAAAACGTAACGTATCACAATTTCAAGAACTCATACCCAGACTTAATCATTCACCCTCCAATCCTCGCCCAAAACGACACCCATCTTAACAGCTACTCTGTCTCCACTGATCCTCTAGAAACTGAGTTCTGACCTCTCCCAAAACCTTTTATAAAACACTAAAACGTCAGTTTGTTAAACAACGGCTTATCATTGATCACAACTATTCCCTTACCAAAGCGATGAAACTTCTTCAAAGGTCACGCAACATTCTATTCCTCAACGACTAATTTTCTTCTTATATTGAACTAACATCTTACCAGCAAGTGAAATGGACAGCGGCTAGGCTGGTCGCGTGCACACCGATTATGGCGCAATAGAAGTCTTTATAATATTCACGTGCTAGTCCTTGTCACTGGTGGACTAGTACAATTACTTGATAGAAATAGAAGGAACGAGACTGAAAACTCGACGCAAGAGGGTTGTCACTAGCTTCGTTGTAAACCAGAAACTCGTGTGAAGCTGCTTACCTCTTGCCCTAATCAATCAATCAATCAGTCAGGCAATCAATCAATCAATCAATCATCAATCGATCAATCAGTCAGTCAGTCAGGCTGTCATATTGACCAGCGTCAGTCAGTCAGTCAATCAATCAATCAATCAATAATTCAAAAAAATCCAGGCACTCATATGAAGAAACAATGTAGCTCTTACGCTTAACCAGGAACTCGTGTGATGTTGCATTGTGGCTCTTGTTCCTCACGACATTCATTGCAAGACATCGGATGTGTCGTTTGGAAATGACATCGCTCACATCAGTAAATCTACTATCACTCTGATTTGGAATATTCATCCAAGCCATATTATTTTGCATCTCCTGCCATTTGAAAGTTGGTGATGGTCGCCCTTCTGCTGAACAAGTAATGACGGTTCCGTTGGTATAATCAGAATGTGATGGTGACAATGTAACATTCCTAACTGAATCTGAAACAGAGTTTCAGACCAAGTTTTTCTGTTTTTATATGGCGCCACATCTAAAGAAACTAACCAGAAGCTCTGGAGCTAGTTATCGAAGACCGTTATCAATCAGACTTGCACAATTAGCGAAGACATCTGTGACCAGAGAAGGAATAAACAGATCTCCTCAGTTGGTCCCTGGCCACGTCGGCCTTGTGTGAGTGTGGCGATGTGCGGACGATGTTCCACATAGTGGAGGAGAGCGCAAAGTCAAGATTTCCGGGCGGTTTTCGGGCCCTTCACAGGGTAGATGTAGCTGGAAGGCTCAGCAAGTCAAGCACTCGCTGATAATAAATAATAATTGGACTATTGTTGCCTTCATAGTACAATATGTGAGCCAGACCAGGTCACACTATGATCATCTGCCCCGTACTGATCATCTGTATTCTGTAAAAAAAAATCAATTTAACTAAAGACCTTTGCGGCGATCTCGTTTGACAGATGGGGGACACCCAATGAGAGGGGTAGGAAATATGTGGGGACACACGTATAACGTGTCCCCTCTCTGTAAAAGGTGTGGGACTTGTAACCCTGGACTCCTCCGGGATCGCCGCCCCTGTGTAGGTTGAAAAAAACAGATCTGTGTGTAAACACTGATCCAAATGAAATCAAATAACCTTTGATTGTTCAGTAACAGCCAGAATTTAGCATTCTAACCAAATTTGAACAGTATCAGCGAAAATCTTACAGAGGACTTTGATGACCGGTGTTGTACAAGTGATGTTTGGTCTGTTGTTAGCTAAACCGGTACTGTTTTCAGTTACAACTTCAATTGATGTGATGCAGGTGAAGGCTGGAACTTCAGGAGCAGATGCAACAAGGAGATGAGAACTATTTATGGTGTTTCCAGTTGTTACAACATTCGTATCATCTGTCACTCCTTCCCAGACCATCGATGCTTTGTTTATTTCATTATATGACACCAAACAGTTCAACCGAACTCCATCTCCTTCGATCGTGTCATTCAGAGATGCATTGTTTGTACATTGAGGTTGAGTCTCTACCAGCAAACATTATATAAACATGGAATTAAGACATCAAACGCTGTTCTCGGACTTCAGCAATAATATTGTCAACGCTTAATAATATAGGGTGGCACAAAAGTTTGTTTACCGTTTTCAAAATACACTTTCTCAGTAAGGGCTTCATATTTTTTCTGACATTTTGTCAGCGCATGCACAATTCAAATAAAAGATATTGGTACAAATTTGGCTTTGATCCGGTCTGTGATTGCCATTATATATTAAAACAATTGAAGAGGACCTGTTTCCCAGGAAAAACTGCCATGCGATACATTTTGTTCATTATAAAATCACTGTGAAACAAAATATTTGGTGAAGTGGACCATAAAACAATCATGTTACTTAGGTCTCACGGACGTAGACTATTATTGTATTTTCTCCTTCTAGGAAACCTAAGCTGTATCAGTTTGTGCATTCAGTACATAACATACAGTAAACTCACCGGTGAACAAAACATCAGACCAATCGTCTACAGTCCAGTGTCGATGCTCTTATTTTTATTTAATTAAGCGGCGTGAATAATGGTTGCGTTATCTCCAGGAACGAGCCGGAAATGCACCTCGCGCGCTATGGTGTACACTGTCACGTCATTTAATGCACGTTCGACCAAAAAGTTTTAGGGTAATAATATAATTGAGTCCTGTATAGGCCTGAAAATTATTTAAGAGATCATAATCGTTTTAGCCGAGATATTTTATTAGTTAGATAACGGTGAACGAACTTTTGTGTCACTCTATATTATGAATCCTAGCGTTACAAAAATGCCAGGTTTCAGGCAATTTTATTCTTATAATTTTATATTTGTTTTAAACTACATGATCGGTTTAGGTGATCTTATTATACGGAAATACCAGACACATCGAACTGGGGTTTTGGAAGAGTAACACATGCCTTTCGGATTACTTAGATGTTTCGTCCATCCAATTCACTTGTTTTAAGTTTTAATAACGTCAGTAAGGAAGGTTGTTTTAGAAGAAAAAGACACAGAGAGTGAAGCATACCATCTACTAGATGGTATGCTTCACTCTCTGTGTCTTCTAGATGGCATCTAGCATGGAAAGGGGAATTATCAGCCTGGTGAGATGGTCTATAAGGGGAAAACTAGTAATCAGTAATTTTATTGATCATTGAGCAACAATTCTTGGTTATCGTTCAAAAGATCAATTTACTGAAATGCATTAAATAAAAATAAGTCATTCAATAATTAATGGAACATATAGCCTACTTAGAAGCGTATAGCGCCCCTTCAAGAAAACTACTCTGTGACGCTGGTAAATTCATGCATTAAATTATTTGTTGGCGCAAAACACACTCAGACGCACGTGTAAACATAGACACGAGCAGATAGAGATACTCACCCGTACAGATCCGTAATTGCATAGATAAATTGATATAGATCACTCACAATGAATAATTATTAATTTATATGACCGAAGCCCACAGAAAAATAAGTTTCGCTTGAATTGTTGTTTCCACTCACGCAATTGAAATCAGTAACCTACCCAGTATAATAAGGTGAGCAGATTTAGCATTTTGAATTCCTGAAACGAGAGCTTTACAAATGAAGAGGCCGGCGTCTCCTAGTTCAGCGTTTCTAATGACCAAATCACAACCGGATGAATTGTCAACGATGTATCGAACGTTATAATTATCTAGTATTCCCCGGTCAGCCTTGAAAATATTCATCTCACCACCAGAATACGGTATAACCCAGTCAATTTCACGACAGTTTCTTGATGGAGATGCACATTTCAGGCTGAAATTTGAGCCAACTGCGCTCAATGTGTTCTCTGGTCCTTTCAACTTATTTGCTTGTGCGCCTAAAAATGAAAGCAATTATGAGAATACGGTAACCATAGTATTCCGGAATCATGGCATTACGTGAAAACATGATAGGCTACTATTTATATTGCTGTGTTGGCCCTTCAGCTTGTAACTGTCTTCCACAGTCTCTGCGCCTGCATGGAGTTACTCAGCCTCTCATTTCGCCAGTTTCGGAGACAGTTAAGATTCTGCCGTCCCCTTTCCCAAGCACAGACGCCGTTAAAGAGTGCTGTTGATTCGAGCGGGGCTATATAAATGCTTAATCGCATTACATTGACTGCAATTACAATGAATCAGTATGATTAAGGATATGACCATCAGGATTTCGAATGGAATGTGACTGGCCTATCACTTTTGCTGTATTAGGAAAAATCGACAATTCTCCGCTTATCCAGTTAATAAGCTACTAGTCACTCCAACCTCATGATAATCAAAATGGGGTAATTAATATGATTTTTGCTATTGAGACAAGACAAAGAAGGTAGCGATGATATTAAGGAGTAGACTTAGACGACTAGATTAGCTCAGGTAAGTATGCTTTAGTTATTGTTTAAATTGGAAAAGATTATTTCGGATGAGTTGGATTATATTGGATGAATAGACCTTTAGCAATTATTGTGTTTATTCTAATACGAAGTGGTTAAGTCGAACCTAAACTCTATGTCCGGGATGCAGCAGTTGACTCCTAAGGATCAGAAATTCATTCCTTTCACTTCTTGAATAGGCTAAGTCTATCACCGGCATGACTAGGGTAATATTTCCAGAACTACTTTAAAATAAATCTGTCCGGATCTTCTGTTTGGAATAACTAACCTCTGCTACTTGTAAAATGCCCACCATTCCCACTACAAGAATGTCTAAAAGTCTGCGCCATATTTGAACGAACAGAGCAAATTAAATTGACAATATTATTTTTATTTATAACAACGCTTAGTACATGTAGTTCTGGATCCTTTTATCCTGTAGTGGTAAAGTTATGTAAGACAACGTCAAATGAACTCAGTAAAGGGGACTTCAGATGTTAGATGTATAATTAAATGGGCGCCTAGTATGGCTGCCGACAGTTAAATTCTACTCCTTGTCATCGTCGTTCATACTTTGTTTGCAATCATGCTGCAGTTTGTCAGTTTGAAATTAAAATTGAAATTAAACGAAATTTATTATTATGATCGTGAACATATTGATGCCGATGTACTTGCCTGTTACAGTAAGTATGATGGCAAAAACAAGAAGTTCCATTCTCTGAGAATGAATCTAGTTATGTATTTAAGGCCAGTAGCACACGACTGTTAACAAACTCTGCTATTTAACAGCATCGAGTTATAAACCTCATCAGTTGGATATAATTTTCTAAACTGTGTCTCTATTCAGTTTCTTACAATCAGTCAACTGCCTACAGATGCCCACATCTTCAGATTCATTTCTGAGCCGTTATTTGTATTTATTTATTTATACTGAAATTTGATATCGCCCTTCTTTCAACCAACATTTTTTGCACAGAAGTGCACACGCCTCGACGGCACAATTGACTCTCCGTGCCACACATTATATTCGTCATGTTCATGGTAGGCCTGTATAACGTTCTCATGTTTCGGAAAAGATCCGTGTATGGAAATAATTATGCAATGAATATCAGTGTTAACTTTTAATAGGCGTGGCAATAATGACGAATGAATGATTATAACAAGATGAGAAGTAAAAGCCAAATTATCGTTCACACCGTCATTGTATTGCAAGGTATTATATTCCGTTTACTTTGATAATAGTATCATAGCTCTTTAAAAGCAGCAATTTACAAGCTAACTAAATGTTGCTTCAAGAGATCAATGGTACCAGAAGCGATCATCGTTTGACTCCCAGTACGTTATACTCTATTTTTGATGCAATAAAGTGTTCCGGTTTAAATTTAGGTACATGTATGTGTCTTCCGTATTGTCGTTGAACTAGCTTGTGAATTCCGAACCGGAACTCGTATCGGAGACTGGTCGTTGAACATCTACGTAGCCGAACGTTTCTTTAGTGTTGGATTGTCCCATGGGCACATATCCAGACTCTCCCTGCTCCACCTGAAATGGTACGACCACGGGGAATATAAATACGGGTGGATACAAATTCACATGCAGCGTCGCATCAAATTCCCATGGGAACTTTATTCTCAGGCCTACACCTAAAATTAGAATCGAACGGTCTGGAAAATATAAAAAAAATTTCTCCATATTATTTGAAGATGAGCTATTAGATTTAATGCTAAGTTTAATGTTCAGTGCATTTGTGGGACCCTGGAGAAGTGCTCGATAAGGATACACATACCGAAGAACTAATTTATCTATATTTGAACATGCAAACACCCACACAGGCATAATTATGCATACATACATGTTCACGCAGGCATACTAACATATACACACACGTACAGTCATGTGCAATGTGCAATTGTGCATGCGTATAATTTGTGCATGCACGCATGTACGTATGCACTAGCATACGTACATATCTACACAAACATTTGTGTGTACATATAGTTACATACATAGATAAATGCGTGCATACAACACATAAATGTATGTCCTACCTACATAATAACCATTCGTATGTGTATAACCCCATATAAGTCTATCTAACATCGGACCTTTTCAGAGATGGGCCCAAGTATTATGGTATGGACTCCCCAACAGCTACGCCTTCTGCCTGGAAATTACTGTCTATCATCGGACGTTTTCAGCGATTGACCTGACCATCTGACCATCTGGAATGGGCTCCCCCGAGAGCTACGTCTCCTGCCTGGAAATTAATCGCCTGCTTTTTACTCTTCATTGAAATCAATATTTTTCATTCGTATACAGTCAGACCGGGAGTGCCTCTGAATAGATCATCTTGAAGTGGCGATATATTAAGTTCGCATTGATTGATTGTGTTTAATTCGTAATTCGCAATCTTTCATTCCGATTTCCTCATCTGCATGATAATATCTTCCGGGTTTAACATCGGCAAAGTCGAAGGATGAATTATGACCCGCATCCAATCGCTTAGCCGAAGATCAGTTTTCGTTTTCAACCGCAAGAAACAACCGTCGAACTTACTGAATTATTCGTCACTCTGTTCTTTTCTTTTACGGCTGATCCTGGTGAAAGTCCCGGACCTTTGCATAAAACACACAACCAAATACATGAGATACTTTAAACAAAGTCACTCGAACTAATATTATTGGTGAAATGCAGCCGGAACTAAGGACTTATCTTAGTTGTAGGCCTAATTATCAAAGCGCTGTGTAGATGCAGAGAGAGGGATGGTGTAGATGCAGAGAGAGGGATGGTGTAGATGCAGAGAGAGGGATGGTGTAGATGCAGAGAGAGGGATGGTGTAGATGCAGAGAGAGGGATGGTGTAGATGCAGAGAGAGGGATGGTGTAGATGCAGAGAGAGGGATGGTGTAGATGCAGAGAGAGGGATGGTGTAGATGCAGAGAGAGGGATGGTGTAGATGCAGAGAGAGGGATGGTGTAGATGCAGAGAGAGGGATGGTGTAGATGCAGAGAGAGGGATGGTGTAGATGCAGAGAGAGGGATGGTGTAGATGCAGAGAGAGGGATGGTGTAGATGCAGAGAGAGGGATGGTGTAGATGTAGGGCGTGAAAATTCTACAAATTATTTATTGTTGTTTTATGATTATTATCATTATCATGTACGTATAATGCGTATACACTGTAGGCCTAAGCATTTGCGTATCAACGTATGTATGTATGTAAGTATATACATGTATGTATGTATGTATGTATGTATGTATGTATGTATGTATGTATGTATGTATGTATGTATGTATAAATGTATGTATATAGTCCTATGCATGCAAGTATGATACACGCATCGTGTAGGCCTATACGTCATCAGTCGGTCGATGGAGCCTTCAACAAAAACCGCCGTCAGAAGCAGTAAACCACTATATAAATTCGAAGTTCAATTACAATTACCTTTGCACTTTCTGTAGCAACAGCAGCCAGCGACCAATAGCAGGAGTCCGACAGCAGCGCCAGCTGTGATGAGTATTACATAAAGAGTCTGACTGATTCGATGACGACCTGCAATGACAGAGAATGCGAGATAAACAACGGCATATTTATACCATACGACACAGCTCTTGCAACCTTAAAGTGACTAATTTAAACTATATATATAAATATATATTATGTATTATATACATATTTTAAATATATATTATATATATATAAAATATTTATTGCATCGTATCGTATCGTATCATATCCTTGCAAAAATGCTATTCAGAGGAGCTCTCAGCAAGGAATCCGTTGAGAAAATGACATGCCTTAGATATGCACTCACACACACACACACATACACACACACATATATATATATATAAATATATACAATCATACATATATATATATATGATTATATATATTATATAATATATACTACTATATACTAGTGTTAACATCACAAATTATGTGCAAAGCTTCTTAAGAGCTGTGCGCTGGGCACCAGGTCATTCACCAGCGCTGAGTAATAAATACGATCCATTGACGGCCAAGCTTTCTTGTCCTCAGCAGAACCCTCCTTAGAAGCCGTTCTGGCTCCTCTCTTATCTCTGTGGCAAGCCTGAATTTCACTGGATTCACTGGATGCCGAGTCTGGAACAATATTTTATAAATCTATGCGTGTGCACGTATATTTGTGGGAATGAGCGTACACACACAATTATAATGACTGCTTTTGATGAAAAATAATTTTCGGCTGTAGCATCTTGGGTCTCCTATTTGGCGATTATTGAACTGAATCTTTAAAAAAACTCTTAAAATGTATATGTTAAGTAGCTCTGTGTAAAGCATCCTTGAAGTAGTCTGCTACTCATTAGGCGATAGAGATAATTGTAATTACGATCACAATCACCTGACTGTTTGTCATACTTCCTTTGAAAAACAAGCGACCGAAAAATGATTATCGAAAATCCCACAATGTGTTGACGTTACTCATAATGAGGGCCCCGGCTTATTCACGAGCGCTGCCAGAACGATTGTGCAGATATAACAATAACCATTGTCTTCTAATTACAAATTGACAAACTGCAGTATGATTACACACATAGCGTGAACGAATGGTGGCAAGTTATCACAGGAGTCGAATTTAACTTTCGGCAGCAACGCAAGGCGCCTACAACGTTATGCATCTAATTTTAACAATGCCGCCGCTTAGCTAAACAAAAAATAGTCAACCTTAAGGGGGGGATGTCAAACTCGGGTCACCAGCGCTGCACCCCAGTGTGTCCTCCATTACTCTACGGTCCCCGAAGGGAGGTTCGTAGTCCGTTACCCAGGGTACCAGAAACAGAAAGAGGAGTAAAAGCCCTCACCTGTATCGTTCACCTGGAACGAGGGGGAAACCGCGCTGTGGTTCATGTTTCTTATGGTATTCACAGCGACGCATCTGTGCCGATTGGAAGTGGCATTCTGCACATTCAATTCACTGTGGGTCTCGTTCGGGATGTCCGTCCAAGTTTCGTTACTTCCATCCTCCGTTTCCAGGATCTGCCAGTGGAAACTTGGAGACGGACGTCCATCTGCCTGGCAGGAAATGTTGGTTCCTGGAGGATAATTGGAAAGCGATGGAGACAGACGAACGTTCCTAACTGGATCTGAAACAAAGGAAGTGCAATAGAATTATTATTATTATTATTATTATTATTATTATTACTATTATTACTATTATTATTATCATTATTATTATTTTTCCCGAGATACATATGATTCCCGGGATTCAAAAAATTATTATTATTATTATTACTATTATTATTCTTCTTCGTGCTTCCATCGCGTCCTCGTCTAATGCACAAGGATTCAACCAATGGTGTATTGAAAGCAAATATTAGTCAGATCAATATCCAGAACATCAAATATCCACTCAGTCCAGAGGCAAGTTGCAGCAGTTACCAGGAAGAGGTGGTCACCTGGTGGAAAAAGAAGGCTCTAAAGCACCAGGAAAATTGATAAAGGAGCTGTCGGGGTTAGCCTAAAGGAAAATTGAATCAACGAGGAACTGCAATGATGGTTAATCACATAAGGTTGCGTTGAAAACAAGAAACTCAGTATTGGAATACTTACAGAGGAGTTCAACTACTTTCGTTTCACAAATGATGTTCGGAACGTTTGTGGCTGTTTCTTTAGTCTTCACAACATCAAACGAAACGTTGCAAGTGAATTTTTGAATTTCAGATGTTGAAGCACGGAAAGAATGCGATCGGGTCAATCTGTTTCCATTTTGCACAGCATCCGTGGTAGCATTTCCTACATCTTTCCAGACCATCAACGCTTTATCTCTTGCGATGTTTTTGAGTTCACACGTCAATTGCACTCCATCTCCTTCCATTGTATTATGCTGAGTCGCATTAGTCAAACATATCGGTTCAGTCTCTGAAAACATCATTTCAGATCCAATGAAATCACTCTTGCTCTTAACCCTCTTCAGAAAACTCATCACATATTGAATCTAGAATTAATGCGCAACGGAATCGTTCACAGGATATTGAGTATTGGATGCGAAAGCGTTGTTCTTAGAATCATGAACAGTAAACTGTACAAAAATGGTTGCAATAGATTAAAGATCCAAGAACCTTTTGACAAAAGAAACTTATATCGTGTACAGGCTAGAATATACATATATTTATTTATTTATTTATTTCATGAATGCATGAATGAATGAATGAATGAATGAATGAATGGATGGATGAATGAACGAATCAATGAATGAATGTAACAGTGTCGATCGAAACTCGAACAATTAAATAACAGAATGAAAAGCTTCGGGCAAACAAACATCAGCGATATGTTTCTGCCAATTAACTTACCAAGCACAACAAGGTGAGCATCTTTTTCAACTGAAGCTCCCAAAAGTACAATTCTGCAAGTAAAGAGACCCGCATCACCCAGTCGAATATTTGTTATAACCAGATGACATCCGGTGGAATTGTCAACGCTGAATCGATCTGTATAGCCATGACGTATTCCTCCTCTGTAGATAGTCCTTGGATTCACACTAGCATTCGACTTCTGCCATTCAAGATTGTTACAGTTTCCGTATGTTGATGTACACGTTAATGTGACGCGTGATCCAACAACCGCTACTGTGTTTACGGGTCCATTCAACTGAGTTCCAAGCGCAACTAGGAGACAACAGAAACCAAAACCCTAATCACATTATTTTGTTATTACTGGCCAATTGTTGTAATGCATTTGTTGATCTGTTTTGGCGCTTTTCACGCGACGGTCTCTAATGTTTAAGCGCGTGAACCGATGGATATTTAAGTTCTGAAGTCAAGACCAGCAAATGCAAATGTGAAAGTGACTGTCATTACGATCCAATCGTTGTTGTAAAATAAAGCGCTACAATATCGCTAGGCGCAGGGCACCAGCTTATTCACGAGCGTCGTGATGTCTTCGGCTCGATCGATGTCCAGTGGAGGTCTGAGAGAAGACTTAGAACGTGGAGCATTGGATCTTTTGGAGTGGGTGTTCTGGTAGAAGCGAGATTTCAATTTGGAGTGGAAAGCCTTTTTGGGGTGAAAAGTCTGAGGTAAGTGACAGTGAGTAAGTGAGTGGGTGGCGTCATTGGTTGAGGAACTGTGAAACCCTGATCGTATTTACGGTTCCTTTTACTTAGTTTCCGCTGTAACTAGAAGAACATCTAGATAGCTCCACGAGGCAGTCAAATAATTGGCGCCTTCATTCTTCACCTTAGAACATTTTAATATCAGTTGGTTAACTGGGTCTAGACCTTCACCAAGGATGGCGGATTCAATCGATACACCAAGAATTCTGAACTTAGGTCTAGACTCGGTGAAGGGTGACTAACGACGTATCTCTTTTTGAGACAAACTCAAGATACACCTCTTACCTGCAAGTATAACGAGCTGTAGAAGAGTTAAAAACGCAATATACGCCATTTTCGAAGAACTGAAAAGAGCTGTCTCTAATGTGAATCCCTGCGATCTATTTAGAAAGATGACAAGAGACTCGTCGCGTAGCCAAGAGAGCAGGCCTACAACGTGTTTGAAATCGAGCATGTGATTATATAAGTATGAGCTAATTGTTTTCGCTTTGCTAGCAATATGACAGCGCAGTCTAGACGTGTAAAAGTACTTGTAAGTTTGTATGGTGTGCGCTGTGTTGGTCTATGATCGTCATCATAAATATCAGGTTCTTAGAGCGCTACTTTAAGTAGCGCTCTAGTAGTAAATGCTTTCTGTCGACTATAAATATTCTCAATAAACGGAAATACACTACACTACAATACAATACAGTACAATACAATATAATGCAATATAATGCAATATAATGCAATACACAGTACCAGATGATTCAAGAGCGCAGTACAAGCTACATCCTTCTCTATCCCGTTTTCCCCCATTAAACGTTTTGCTCGTCAAACACATTCCTGAGAACGACTCCACTGCCGTAATGGTGCTACTGTCAGGCAGTGCCAGTCCCAAGCCTAATGAAAGAGGAGGGTGATGTCAAAGTCAGCCAGATACCCCAAACAAATTTATAGGTAGTCAGATGCAAAAAACCTGGAAGTATTTTGTGACAAGCCAGTTCTTTATAGATACGGTCAAATCCTGCTGTAAAACATAGACCAACTAATATTTTCATTGTGTACAATGCAAGCAAATTTTGCAGAATCATAAAAGCCCCAAAATAGCCCACGCATGAAAATAACACATTATGGGCTGTTGCTCTGTGTAAAGTTGGCATTTATTTACACGATCCTGGTGTTAATTTCCATAATTATGGGGTCGGGCAATCGAATGGTAATGGAACAAAAGTGCTGGTGGACCTTGTGACTTACAAGATGGACATAGTATGAAGAACTATGCGCATAAAAACTCGAAAATGTGTCAATGGATATGGGCAGAAACAGTAATTATATTACTGACAAAAAAATTGCACCCTAGTTTTCTGACAACCCTAACCCTAACCTACATGTACGTGGCTCCTGAAAGATAGATACTGATCAATATCCAGGCAGAAACCTACTAAATAACCAACTGGAGATGTTTTATAAACAATGCTAGACCAAATCAATCAATCTTATATAGGCTTACATCACATGTAAATTATTTATCAGATACACGAGATAATCAATCTGGCAAATTTTCATTTCAATAATATCACGCGCTTTCCGCAAATAATTTCAGGATTTTCCAGTAATCTGTAGGCTACCGTTCGCAACACTTGTTTCTGTTTCTCTGCAGCCTATTATTTTCGGGAGCGTTGTGCTATTGGCCTAAAGTAGGAGGATGAAAGTAGAGGCCTGTAAATTTAGGTCTAATTGCTTTCGCATATCTCTTGATTAGTAAGATGCAAATTAATATGACATCCCAAAACTTACATTTCTGAAGCGCCGCTTGGTTTTTTGTACCTCTGTCCCGCACCAGCATATATCAACGGGTGAAAGAGAGCCTAATTTTCGATTGCCAAATGCCGATACAGTTGACTCAAGGCTGGAGCACGGATACACTAAGCTAATATGGGCTGACACCATTGTTACGTGTTAACTATAAGACTTGAAAAATCATGCGCTGTGTAGATAGGCCCACAATCAGAGGCGGCGATCTTGTTTGAGAGGTGGGGGGGGGAACGCCCAGTGAGTGGAGTCAGAAATGTTGAGGCGGACAAACGCATAACGTGCCTCTCTCTGTAAAATGTGAGGGGGAGTTGTCCCCTCGACCCCGGGGATCGCCGTCCCTGCCTACAATGTAGGCCTATAGGGCCTACAAACCTGCCGATACATGTGACCTGAGTGCCTTCAAATTGAATAGTTTCCACGACTTGGCCTGTTGTCGATGTTGAAATCTTGAAAAAATGATTACGATTCAGTTGCAAATTGATTTTTGACTCATACACATAATTTTATAGACATTATGCAAAATAAGGTCATTTCCTGTAGGCCTCGGCCTATATAATAAATCATAGCAAATATTATAGGTAAAATCAACTGTAGTATCAACTGTTCCTGGGGTCAGTCATTGTGCTTGCATCATCATTCATCATCATCATCATCATCATCATCATCATCATCGTCATCGTCATCGTCATCGTCATCGTCGTCGTCATCATCACAGCATAAGTCTCTTTTCCTTGGAAACTTGCATCCGGTGCATTGTGTGTGATAAAGTCAACTGTAGGCCTACGCAGCATTCTATCTATGTAGTAGGCCTGCACAACAATTGGGTAGGCCTCTGTCGGGTTGCTACAGATTGAGACAGGATGCGCTTAAGTATATTATATTTAGCCTACACTGCTCAGCTAGTGGCGAAACGATTATTGCATCAGCCTATAGGCTAAAACGCTAAGCAGTTCATTTCAAAACATTTTAAGTCAGTTTTCTCGTTAATATCACTCAAATTATTTTGTAAACAAACAATAAATCAGTCATTTACATATATGTTCTGGAAGGTCTGTTGGTCGATACAAGGAAGAAAATAATGAAAATTCATTGTTTCTACACCAGAGGTTCCCAATCTTTTTTGGCCGCGGAACGCTTTTGATCTAAAAAATGTTTCGTGGAACCCCGTTCAAAATCATTTTATTCTGTTGTAGGTACAACGCTTATAAATGCAAATAACTATAGTTTGGAATTAGATTAAGCTATGTTAATAATAGGCCTAACGCAATAATCGATTACAATGACATATGAATTCTCTTTCGGTGAAATTTTATTTTAGCGTCGTAAATTATTTCCATTGTTTGAAACATGAATTTAACAAAGAATCCTGCATAAATGGAAGCAAGATTGATGGAAAGAAGTATGTTTAACTGGTTGCTGGATTGATGAAATATTTTAGGATTAAATGCATTACACGAACTTGGATTGATGTTGAGAATTCTCTTTAAATGGAAGTGAAAATGATGACAGCATTTCCCCCGAAATTGAAGCGGAAATAATGAGAAAGCTTCCACGTCAAGTAACATTCTCATTTCTATCCAGCTTCTATTTAGCCTACGCATGGTTCATTTGTTCAATCCATCTTTTCATCATTGTATAAGGTGGACATCTTCTCGTCCATCCATCATCCATTTGAGCACGATTTTTCATCAATCCAGCATCCATTTAAGCATGATTCTTCTCATCAATCCAGCTTCCCGTTAAGCAGACAATTAACGGACTTCTTTTCACCAATCCCGCTTCTACTAACCGACGCTAACGAGGCTTAACCTGATTTGCCATGGAGAATAACTTACGACGCTATTTATTAACATGGGTACATAAAATTTACGACGCTAAAATAAAATGTTACCTTTCTTCCATATTAAGTTAGGCTATATGCAGATGCTAAGCAAAAAATTTCCTATATAAAATTCGTGCAATTTATTCTAAATTGTTTTAAGATTATTCGTAGGCAAACTTATAAAGTAAGCCGCATCGCAAAATAGGTAAATATATGCATCAAGTTTTTAAATATTTAATGTGTGCTATGCTTTTGTTTCTTCTCCTGGCAAAGTTTGTTGATGTTTAGCTATCACAAATTTAAAATGTTGCTATAATATTATTTCACAAAACACTTTTGCTAAAAACTTAACTTCTCTATATTTTAAAAACCTTTTATACGGCAAATCACAACAAAGCCATATCCGAATCAATCAAGCTGTTTCACTGCTTACATGCCTTACAGATTAGGCTATATCTAATTATTTGTAGTGATATCACCAGTTTGCAACCTAGAATATAATAGGACACATTATAGAGTTTATAAAATGACCGGTATAGAAACTTAAAACAAAAAAATCTGTTAACACTGGAAGTTTTCCGTGGAACCCCTGCCGTCACCTCACGGAACCCTAGGGTTCCGCGGAACACAGTTTGGGAAACTCTGTTCTACACAATCATTACGTCCTAATATTTTTTCGTTGTAGACCCTAACGTCATAGCTAAAGCCATGCAATAATTATTTTCACCATTGTATAAAATTATGCTGTTCTTGCGAGTGTTTCTTGCGAGTGCCGAAGTTCAAGGTCATTTTATGAGTGTTGGGTATGAGCCTGGAATCGAGAGCGGAACCTTTCTGAGCACTAGTAGTGATGTTCTTACCTTCTGACAGGGTTTCTGTCTCGAGACCGCGGTCTTGGTCTCGAGACCGGAAAACTGCTGTCTTGGTCTTGATCTCGAATGCGTCGGTCTTGGTTGGCCTTGGTCTTAAAGGAACAGTCTTGGGATTGGTCTCCTTCTTAGATTTGCGATCTTGGTCTTAATTGGTCTTGGCGTATCAGAGCAATTTCTTTATAAAATCATTTGTCGGTTATTTTCGATTATTAGAGACACCGGATGTTAAAGCCCTACGCGATTGTGATCGATTCATGGGGTGGTGACCATCTATATATACATATCACTACGCATGGCAAAATATGCATTTGCAACGGAGCAAGCCATTTCAAAATTTGATTTCACAAATTTCAAGGTTTTGGAACAGTCTAATAATTATGTGGCTGGCAACGTGTAGGCTAGACGCTGTTAACCTACAGTTCCGAATACAAGTACACCATTCAAACGGAACGTTAATCTAGCTATTCGACATACGATCTTAGGGCCACTCGTCGAATTGGAGGGTTCTACGATGCATACGATGAAGTGTTTATAATGATTTCCTACAATGAAATGTTTCACAGGACGAGAGGAATTTGAGCTAGGGTGGCAGAGGCGAAAGGTCGACCCGTCATCCGCTAGGTCACCGAGCCACCCTGTGTTTAATTAAAAAAAGTAACACTTGACGAAAATGCCTCCGAAGATGAATACCACAGAAACCCCGCCGGCACTGGAACCAGCTACGGTTCCAGTGCGTCTGCGATCCCTCGCCTTCTTCCACTCCTCGTAATTCTGGTATTCCTCATAATCCTCGTCTTCCTCGGCATTCACATCAGCTGGAACAAACGACATTGAATACAACCGATTGAAAATAGGAAACAGCGTTGGCTTGGACATACATGTATATTTCGAAAAGGAGGTCTGCTGCTGACGATACTGGAGGGAAGGATGCTGGGAAAGACAACACGAGGAAGGAAAAGATTGATTATGCCGAGTGATCTGGACAATGGAGAACCTTATGTAACAACAAAGGAGAAAGCGAACGACAGATGGAGTTCGAGAGAAAGGAGGGATGACAAGAATCGTCCATGTCAAAAACCTCCTCATCGGCAGAAGACTACAAAAGAAGAGAATAGAGATTTGTAGAATGAAGCATAAAGTGATAGAACAAAATATTAAGTGGCTTTAACTAGAATACATAGATTATATGCATCTGAATAGCTCGGAATAAACTAGGCCTACTTGAGAATAGAACATGTGAGGTAAGGTCCAAAAGGATAGCAAATAATGGAATAGAAAAGAAAATAGATTATAATTAATGTGATCAGGTCAGATAAATATTACATTGGATCATAACATTCGATTATGTAGACCTACCGTTAACAATGGTAAGATTTGTTATATGTATATTAAAGAGATCATATCGGGTTACATGTGGTACGGTGGCCGATTGGTTAGAACGGTCGGCCTGTAACGCAGAGATTCTGGTTCAGTCCTCGTCCGAGGAGTCACTGTGTAGGGACCTTGAGCAAGTCCTTCGCGCATAACTGTTCTGCAACTACGTCGTCGAGGCGCGTGTGCACTTCTGAACTGATGGCAAGAAAGCAATATAAAATTTCAGATGCGTTGTATTGTATAATAATTATATCGGATTGTAGGCTATTGTACCAATAAATACATAGGCATAGTAGCCCGACAAGACAATACTAAACTACATTGCATTTGATAAAACTGTCGTAGACAAGACTAAATAGAATTGTACACAAACAGATGATACCAGATTCTCGTCTTTAGTAAAATGAAATGTACTTACAAGCGACACTACATGACTCTGTTTCGCAACGGACTTCAGGATAATTCGCAGCCCTTCCAGTTGTCTGATTGAAGTAAAATCTCGTCATACAGACCATCGGGGTCATCCCACGAGAAACATTGCTCGCCAAGAAATCTCGGCTCACAGTGCTACCGTCAAGTACTTGATCCGGAACCCCTTCTACTTCCGACCCAGTCAGCTTGTCCAACCAGGTCATTTCAGGTATACCGTCACCCATGTATGTCAGGTTACATTTGACGTTTACCATGTGGTTATCCACCGTCGAATTTGAGGCACAGGATGCACTGCACGACGGTTTAGCCTCTGAGAAAAAAAGCAATAAAACAGGGACATAATATTATATGTTCATTATTGAAACCGTTATAGTATTTTCTCCCAAGTTGCACATGTAATGTCATGTGTATTATGCCTGATATATTTAACGCTAATTATGGTACTCACTAAAACCAATTTTTTTAATGTAATCATTTGACTTAAGACAATTGAATAATTAAGTTAACGTTTTCTCTGATTATGTAACACGTTATATTATTAGTGACTTTGAAACGTCGGTTAAAACGTAAAATTCATAAACCAATGGTGTCCCAGCAAATCAGTACGCCAAGACACAGAGGCAATTTTGGGTGAAAATTTTTTTTTTTAGGTGAAACTTGTCTTCAGAACGAAATAATTTTGTTATTACCCAAATTTGATACCGCCCTTCTTCCAACATCTTTTGCTCAGAAGTACACAGACACACGCCTCGACGGCGCAATTGCAGTTGTACTGCAGAGCAATGGTGCGCAAAGAACTTGCTCAGGGTACCTGCACAATGACTCCCCGGACGAAGCTCGAACCCGCTCACTCAGCGCACACTGAGCGTTACGGGCTGACCGCTCTAACCGATCGGCTACTGTGCCACATAATGATTATAGACGATCGAGCAAAAGAGAGTCGAGTAAACAATATACTAGGGTAAAACAACTGGAGACGACTAGAAATATGACAAATAATAGTTGACATTTTCGCAACTGTTGCTAGAATGCGATCAGATATAACAGCGTGAGTGATGAGACAGTTATTATAGTCACAGACTAATAACAGTTATAACTACAATTAGCTGATAGAAATCTACTTACGCAGTACAATTAGATCGGCAAGTCCAAAGTTTGACCCGTCGATAGTACAGATGAAAGTTCCAGAATCCGTGAGTTGAACATTTCTAATGACCAGATTGCAAAAGGACGAAGCATCCAACTCATATTTTTTGCTATCAAAAACTATGCTGCCATTTGAAATATCTTCAACTCCTCCGTGAGCGTCTTTCTGCCACCCGATACGAAGACAACTTTTCGCGGGCTGGGAACAACGAAGCATTACAGTGTCTCCGACGAAAGCAACCGTGTTGGCAGGAAATTCGAATTGTCCTTGTACCCCTAAATAAAGTTATATAAGAGTAGGTTAGTATCATTCTCTCGATTGAATTGGTAGGCTGAATTTTAGTTAGATAAGTAACATCAAATGGGCTCCTTGTAAACACGACAGATAAACTCAGAGGGCGTATTTGGAAGTGGAAAAGATATAAATTTGCTCATTTATTTTTAAAATGAGAGATATGTCATTAACAAATTATGCCTTGTAAGTTGAATGTCTTTTAAGTTATTTTCAGTAGGCCCTACGTTCAACCGACAATGTAACTAGCAATGCTTCAGACTAGCTGTGCCCCGATCCACACCTCCCCACCCACTCCAGAAAATTCAAAAAAAAACTTTCTACCGCTTGTTTCTGAAGCAAAATTTAACTTGAGCTTATATTTTCCGATGCGCAGAAAAACGTCAGATTCAAACAACAATTGCAGCTTTTAAGAGGTAACTTGAAAATTGGGTTATGTGGTCTTAACACAGACAGACGTCTTTTGAACCAGTTTAACAATTGTTATGTTATGTTGTTATCTTATGTTAATCAATTATTTACTGCAGAAAAACTAGAATCCAGTCATTTTGAGTGGTGATTGCAATTTTAATCGGATATTAATAATTATAAAGCGCCACTTAAGGAAAAACTCCTGTTGTGGAGCTTCTGATCCTATTCAGTAAACCAGTAAAACTTTCTGAGACTGTTTTAGGGTTACATAGGCGAGCTCGAGTCACAGCTCAGAATAAAACGACTCCAGTTGGTTGGCTCAAAGTAGTCAAAGCTTATGGAGTGTTCTGCAGCTGTTAAACTTTGCATACAAGGTACAGTCAGAAGAGTCCATGGACAGACAAATGGAGGGTGCGCTACACAGGACCAAAGAAGCTGAAATGCAGAAATCCATTAGGTTTGATGGAACAGAGCCAATAAGACAATTGTGCATATGTGCAATGGATCTTAACCTCAATGAGATGAATGCGGAGTGAATGCATATAATTATATAGCGCTTCTCGTTCAATTCATTCCAAAGTCTAGTAGCCCAAGCACTTACGATTCATACATTCGGCATAGCCTAAGTATTTTAGAGATTAAGTGAATTACCTCCCAGTACAATGACAAAGAATACAAATACTCCTGAAAGAACCATCTTCAAAGGTGTTCGAACTTCTTGCGCTCACGGCAGTAGGTATGCTGCAGAATATACTTCTTACGAAGTATTTGAATGCTCGAACTAATTACCTAAGCAAAGGTAATTCCGGAAAAGTCTAGAAATTTTCAGATCTAGCGACTGTGCAGGTAATCAGTATTCGATCACGTCAGCCGGACAGCGATGCGACACACTTTATAAAGATGACAACGAGCTATACATTATGCGATCCGATTGTGTTTGCTAAACTTGAAAAAAAATTATTCTCCAAACACTACAGAGTCTGCCTGCACGATTGCTTAACATACGGATGATAGCTTATTTATTCATTTATTTCCTGCTTACGTAGATGCAATAAAACAGTTCAATACTCCAACCTATCACAGAAGACCGTAATCGTCCGCTGAAGTTAAACGTGCACTTGACGTTACCTTTTCTTCCTGTTTCAAGTCTGGAAACTATGTCATTTTCAAATATGTTAAAGGATCGTGGTTGCATATGCTACTGTTTGCGATCCACATATAATATTCTTCAACTCAGAAAGCGCCCAAATGATGGTAGGTATAAGCCATCATCTCAGAGGATGCCCAATAACGTTAAATGGCTGTCAACTTCTGACTGATAACAGAAACTGTCGTACAAAATTATTGTTGGGGTAAAGGTGCTGTTAACCATTACTATAGTCACATGCTGTAATTATTAACATTACTGCTCTGTTTTTGTAAGGCAATAAAACAGCTTTGGTTGTAAATGGCGTCAACAAGGTCAATAATCGTATCGGCCAACTTGAAATTTTATGTTTGTAAGCCAGTTGGCGATTAATGAACTCTTCATAAAGACAAATAGGGTCCAGTAAATTATCGGCTAAGATATTTGTTCAGATTCACAAGTATCGGTTTCGCTTTGTTTAGGAATAATGTCCACTAAACATTTGACGGGCTACAAGAGGCAACTTATTGTCACAGTAATTTAAAAGAGGTGCTTGAACAAAATATATTTTGTAAATCGCATTGTATCCGAGGATTTATATAGCGCTTCATAAGTACCAGCTATTCACAAGCGGTCTCCGCGTGACAGCCCCGAGGAAATAAGAAAGTCTTCAAGTAACCAAGAGATGAAGGTGGGAGCACAACTAAAAGCTGGCTACGGAATATGGGGTTAGGTCGTTCCACGTAAAATGGCCCACGATGGCAAAGGCGAACTTGTTGTATTATAGCAGTCCTTGTCCGTGGAACAAGAAGATCAAGTCGATCGGCAGACCGGAGAGGGTGGGAGAAGACAGCAGACAGAAGTTTTCGCATTTAGGCACAGAGATATTTAGGGGCCTCACCTTGTTGAGTTCTTAGGGCTAAGAGAGTACCTTGTATCGGACGCGAGAGGGAATGGGATGTCAGTGTAGGACATCGGTCGCGTTGTCAGAGAAATGTGGGAGTAGCGAGTGAGACGATCAATGAGCCTGACTGCCGAGTTTATAATCGACTACAGAGAAGATAAGTGTGCCTTGGGAAGCCCAGCAAATAGTGAATTGCAGTAATCAGTGCGACAACAGTTGTAAAGGCAGGAGAGAACTCAGAGAAGACAGATCTTCTGAAGGCTCTCAGATGCCTCAGGTGATAATAACATGAGAGCATCAACTGTAAGAGGTGCTCGGAGAAGGACATGGTGCTATCAAGGGTGACACCTAAGTCACGGACACTGGATCCAAATGTGAAATCAGACTACATTGACGTGAGAATTGGGAGGTCGAATTTAAGGACCTGCTGTTTGGTTAAGCATAAAACGTTACGGGCTTTGCTACGTAAGTACTTACCATTAGGTCTTCAGTGCTTGTTTGAGAGTTTCGTTTTCATAAACGCTTTGTGTGTGCGCAATATCCGGTATTAGCTCCTCGTTGGTTTCCTATTCCATATCTTGCATTAAGTGTTTTCTATGATGAACAAACGTCACATTTCACTATCATACTGTGCATACTTATTTGGATCCATTTCTCACAACGATACACGTCTATGCTATCAAAAAAGCATTCATAGCTTGTAGTACTAATCCAGTCAAACGCAAGGATGCAGTAGCTAATTAGTTAAAGCGGTGAGTAATGTAATGTAGTAAAGCATTTTTATAGCGCCGCTATAATCATTAGCGCTCACAACAGGTTTTTGTGCTTGGGCAAAGGAACAGGAAAGTTAGAAGGCGTCTCCGGAACTGACAAGTAGCAGTGTGTTCACTGTTTCGATTCTTGTCCACTGAGACAGTTTTTCTCCATACTCCATAGGGAGAACTTGAACAAGGCCTTCAATGACGACCCCTCAACAATATTGATTATTGCTCGATTTTGAAGTCGCCAACGAATAGTCACTCGATCCAACATTGACAATCTACTCTGCACACTACAAAGTATAGGGCCTACTATGTAAGAACCACAACCAAATGTACGATCTACAGATACTGAAAAATCGCCAAAATTCTCAATCAAAACATCAAATGACAAGTGGCCTATAAATAAAAAATGAGGACCAATTTCAAGAGAAGACGATTAATAAATCTCCAATAAACAACCGCAATTAATGAAAGAGTTATAATTAGAATTTAGCGTAAGGACGCTACACACAATTTTGTTATTAGGCCTACTACAACGATCATGCTAATATTATATGGTCGGTGGTTACTTTTCAATAATTATTTTCGACGGATTATTCATGCTTACAGTGCGATAACAAGGCAACAACAACAGTATGATAATTAATAAATAATAATAATAATAATAATAATGACGATAACGATTGCCATTATTACCATTGTTATTAAAATTATTATCGATCATCAACCGTTTAAAACTCGTCTTTGGCGTCTCTTTCTCTGCCAACGGGCAAAGACATACGACAATAATAATAGTTCTGTCACCGAACTAACAATCTAGATTCGCCCCTTATCCACGGATCTAGCCTTTCATCGGTGGAGAAATTGCTGTTCCCGTTCCTCCCCGACGCACTGTTGAATTTTGGTGATCGCCCTTTTTCTGAATCATATGTCAGGTTCTGATCACCAGATGCCTAAGCGACGCAGGCCTACGCGTGCGGTGCTAAGCATCATCAGTATAGGAAATGAACGGGAAATCACATCCAGGTCAACGTCGTAAATTATCGAGAAATCAGTCATTCGACAGAGTGTGTGAGTGTGAAAGTCAAGCAGTGGTAGCAAATTTGCGTAGTGGTCCAAATGATGATCGGATTCTACATTTGCAACGTTAATAACATAACTGGAATTGTCATGCCGTAAACATGGCCTTGAACTCTAAATGGCGTCATCGCTTGGGTTTATAGTCATAACCAACCACAACCAAGTTTTTTTATTGCTCCCAAATAAAAAACACATTGTATAAAAGGTTGGATATTTACTGGGACTCAATAGGGACTAGTATAAACCCTTAAACGACACAAGTCCTGTAGGCAGGGTCACCTTTCTAGTTGAATAGTTGCCGCTGGTTACGTATAAATGCATTTTGTATTGTATTTGATTATTTATATAGCGCCTCTAGAAGATTGAACCGTTCAGAAGCCCGGCCAGTGCATGGAATCAGAACCAAACCAGTTAGCTATTTTATATATTATTATAATAAAAACGATTTATTGTATTGCTTTTTGCTGAAGAGATGCCTTCTCTCTCCGTAAAGGATATTTCACGATGTCGCGTTGGTCTTTCAGAAGCAAGGCTTCTTGTACGGATAGAAATGCGTTCAACGGACGTCAATGCGCACAGCATTGGTGATTTGGGACACTCGACATTTGATTCGTTATATTATACTTACGTGACCTGTCAGTGACACTTCTGCACACTTAACCCCATAGCTTAACGATATATAATAATTGTCCTGCAAAGAAGAAGGCTAGATCAGCAAATACATTGTCAGATATTGTCAGACATTGTCAAATAGTATGTCAGTCCAGGTATCAATAAGAATAAATGCATCACATTTATGGAACAAGAAATTTCTAATACTCAGGACAATTTTTGGAATATCTTTTGAAGATATTTGAAGGAAGAGCATCAGTTGTGTCAACCATGAGATCTAATACCATGTTGAGTTGGAAAGAATGCATAACGCTCGATTCCCTGTAGGTGAATGGGTTAACATGCTTCACCAAACAGTTTCGAATTAATTCAGTTTAGCACAATGTCCCATTCATTGAATTGTCAATGAGCAAATATATTGAAGAGACGTTCTGAATAGTCTAATAATCTGACGCCAGAGACGTTAATAACGTCAAATTCTCTCATAGCATAGAAACCTGGTGAGCATCGAAACTACAACTACTGCAGAAGTCAGTAACTTTGAGAGGGAGGTTCGTAATAGGGCTCATTTCAGATACAGCGTCAGTTTAATAAAACAACGTTAACAACGTCAAATTTTGTCATTGCAACGTCAACCTTCATTTAACATATGGTATCCTTTGATACAACATCATAAAATGTCATCACAAAAACGTTAACTTTCGTAACAATCACGCTTACTTTCGTCACAAAATACGTTAACTTTCGTGACAGTGGCGCTAACTTTCATCACTAAAACATTAACTTTCGTCACGAAAAGGTTTAATAATGACGTTAGCACTAGACAAACGTTTGCAAAGTTTCGTCATTAGGCCTATAACGTAAAATTTAGTCATAATAACGTTGAGTTTTTCGCAAATATAAATTGAAGCAGAAGAAACTTAAAGAGAGTAATTTCCGTTTAAGCGACACTAGCAGCAGTATAGTGCATGGTTCTAGTTGCCACCCTGCCTGCATGCCCACATGCAGCCTATGTTGCCCCATATTCCATTACGGGACCCGTACTATAGTAATACAATTATTAATTAAAGCGAATACCCATTGATGCAACAAGTAAAGGTAAAGACGCCAGAGGTTTCACAAGGCTTGCAATTAAAAGTTCATTCAATAATCAAATAAAATGAAAATTTCACCCGGGGTGCCGGGATTTCAACTGGAATAACACAAGGACGACAACCAGACGCGCGTTCCACTTGGTCGTCGTTATAATTATCCGTGATGGAATCTAGCCTTCGAAACAGAACTTGTTGACGGCACCCGCGATTGCCACCAAGATCACGACACCGATAACAATGCCGACTATGATGGCAGTGCGAATGATGGCACCATACTTCGCCACAGTCACCTCAACTGAAATAAATACATGTATACAGCAAACCAGAAAGCGCCACTTGAAAGCCAAACGCAGGGTACCAGCTTATTCACGAGCGCTGCATCAAATCAGAGGGGTTGTTCAAAGGATAGTCCGTGGTATAGTAGAGTCCGGTTTCCAGGAGGTCAGCGGAGGAAGAGTAGCTGTTTAGGAGGGTGTCGTTTTGGTCGAGGATTGACAGGAGGAGTATCAAGCTATGAGTCTCGGTAAGAATTCTTGAAAAAGTGAGATCTAAGTTTAGAATGGAGATAATGGATAGGGGAGCTTGAGACAGATGATGTTGGATGACAGGCGGTGATGGCGGAGGAACTGATATGTACGGAATTCAGGATGCAGATCGTTCCAGAGACAGGGTGCGGTGATGGATATGGCTCGTGTGGTTAGAATAGAGAGGAAAACGATAGATTGGGTGAAGTTAGAAAAATTAAAATAGTATAACAGAAAATTGGTCTACTAGAATAGAATAAAATACAATTGAATGTATCAAATAATTCAATCAAGCACTCACGCGAATTCTCGCTGAATTCCACCCCTCCAACTGTATTCTTCGCAACGCATCGAAGTTGTGTAGTAGTTTCGTTCTTTAGGGACGCTTCGATTGTCTCGCTTGTCTCATCTGGAACATCCTCCCATTCGCCATCTCCATCCTTTTCTTTCCACTGCCATGCAAATGTGGGTTCGGGGTTTCCGTCTGCCCAACAGGTGATCTTCTCACCCGGTGAAGCGAACCATAGTGGCCAAGTTGTAACGTTCCTCACCGAGTCTGAAACGGATGAGAAGAGACATGAATTGTCCAGCGGAATAACTATGGACTAGAGTGAAACCAGACTAGACTAAAATAAGCAAGAACACATTAAAATGGGACGGATTCACTTTAAGGGACTAGAATTCTATTCCATCGTTCTATAATCGACGATTTATTGTTCAATAATAACAAAAAAAGGAGCAGCAACAACAACAATGATGATGATAAAAATGATGTTGATGATGATGATGATGATGATGATGATGATGATGATGATAATAATAATAATAATAATAATAATAATAATATAAGGGATTTTTAATACCTCGGGCAAAAGATAAAAAATAAACAATAATAAATAATAATAATAATAATAGTAATAATAATAATAATAATAATAATATTGATAATAATAATGATGATAATAATAATAACAACAACAACAATAACAATGATACTAGTAACAATAATAATACTAAAATTAATAATAATAATAATAATAACAACAACAACAATGATACTAGTAATAATAATAATAATAATAATAATAATAATAATAATTAATAATAGGAATAATAATTATTATTATTTAATTCCAGAAGACGAGCCCTGACTCCAAGTTCCAGACAAATAATTTAACATCTTAATTGTTCCTAAGTCCCTGAGGGAATGAAGTACCTCAGTGCAAATAAAATAATAATAATAATAAGGATGTTATTAATACTATTATCATTTCTATTAATATTAATAGCATCATAATTAATAGTAACAGTGACAATGAAACCAATATACTTACAAGCTATATTACATGACTCTGTATCGCACGTAACTTCCGGAACATTCGAAGCCCTTTCAGTTGTCTGATCAAAGTAAAATCTTGTCAAGCAGAACAGAGGATCCACTCCAGGAGCTACAGCTATCCTAGAAAAATCTCGGCTGACAGATCCACCGTCTTCCCTTCCTTGCGGAACCATTAGTTCTAACTTAGTCAAGCTGTTCCACCAGCTCATTAAAGGTCGACCACCACCACTGTATGTCAGCATGCATTTAAACTCCATGTTCTCTTTCTCAGCCGTTGAATCAGTTACACAGGATGTACTACACGATGGCTTAGCATCTGTTAATAAATACAGAGGAACGTTCATTGATTTTTTACTACCATCATCATCATCATCATCACCATCATCATCATCATCATCATCATCATCATCATCATCACCACCACCACCAACACCACCACCACCATCATTATTATTATTATTATTATTATTAGTAGTAGTAGTAGTATAATAATTATTATTGTTATTAATATTATTATTATTATTATAATTATTACTATTATTATTATTTTCCACGGGGTAGGTATGGTCCTTCGGGATTAAAAAAATTCGGTGAGCGTTATTCTGGAATGACTAGTCTTCGCAAATGGTTTTATTGGACACGAAATAGTCATGGCGTTTATGGATGAATTATATATGAATAATATATATACATATATGTATGTATATACAGATATGTATATATATACATATGTATATATACAATGCAATATCGATCAGCACACCTGCGTTTACTAATTACTCACCCAGAACAATCAGATCGGCAATTCCATGTGTAATCCCGGTAATTGTGCAGACGAAGGTTCCAGCATCCGAAAGTTGAACGTTGTCCAAAACCAATGCGCAGAACGACAAATTTTCCAGCCGGTATCTGCTATCGTAAACTCTGTCGCCATCTGAAATATTTGCAGCTCCACCGGACACACGTTTCTGCCATCTGATCTGAAGACAACTATTTGAAAAATATTTACAGTAGAGTTTTGCTGTGTCTCCCGCGATAGCCACTGTATTCAAAGGAACTCTGGTCTCTTGTCCTTGAACTCCAAAAAACAGATCATAATAGCAAGGTCAATTTCTTTATGAAATCACTATTATTATTATTATATCTGATTTATTATTATTATTATTATTATTATTATTATTATTATTATTATTATTACTGCTACTACCAATGCTATTTCCACAACTACTTCCGCTACCACTACAACTACTTCCGACCCATCCACTTTCACCACTACTTCCACCGCTGTAAATTAGTTAATCGGAGAAATGGGAATCGGGTAACTCGAAAACCCCGGAAATCGGGGAACTGAGAAACTTTTTATTTCTGCAGATAAAGTCAACATTTTTATAGATTTGTCATCCTAATGTCGTGAACATGGCCATGACCTATGTTTTGTTTTGTAAATTTCTGAGTACTAAGGAATGTGTTTCTAGGGCGTAAATCGGGCACTACGACAACCTACGAAGCGCGGTTAGATTTAATGGCAAACCTGACATTTAGTCTGAAATCGGATCAGCTCTAGGCCTACCATGTGGATGTAGCAATGCAAACTGGTGATATCCACCCGTGACAAAATAAACTAGGTACGACGACGATGTTCATGGTGATTATTTCTGAGACTAGCGATGATAATGACATAATGACAATGATGATTATCATCATGTTGATGAGCCAAGTATGACAATAGGCAAGTGACTTTGTCTTTACTTCATTTTTTTAAATTGCTAATTCTGCAAGCCCGAGCGTGCCACTTAAAATCCACCCACGCTCCGCGTGTTGAACAGCACTGCCTCAAGGTCTAACACTACCTGTCAAGCTTCTGCTTTGTAATAACATGTGTTTTTGGCTGATCGGATTTTTTCATTCAACTTTTAGCCTTTCTCCCTTTGAGCACCCTAGCAAACAGCCGAAGACCCACTCTGCTGAGATTCCCCAGAAGGGAATGTTATGAACCAGCACGCCGGAACGTAGTAGGCCTAGGCTGTTTTATTTTTGTTTTGAATTTCTCCCTCAATGGAGGACCACTGGGGAGAATGAGAAGCCGGAGCTTCTCCCCATCATCTCAACGCCAACAACGTACTAAACCCAAGGATAGCGGATCAGGAATTACCTGATCACCAGCCTAGGCCGAGAGCGAGTATCATCGGCGTCACGCAACCTTGGTTAAGTACGTATCAGATGTTAAGCTGACAAGTAAATAAACGCTTTGATCTTAGCCAAAAGGCCGAGAAGCGATGACGACGTATTATCCAGAGGTCTTTTATAGCGTGTCTGGGCGTCTAAAAAAAGTGTTCAATGACAAATCTTACTAACGGTAATAACTATTTAATTTGCTCATTCACAAAAAAGTTACTTCGAAGTACGAAAGTATACAATATAATGCAATTTATAAGTAAGTCACATATCATTATAGCATATTGGAATATAAAATAACTCTGTTTCCCATCTGAGCCTATGTAATCAATTGTTACCATGTGCCGCCATCTAACGACGTCGTTGTTAACTGTCACAATACAGGACGACCATAACGCTATAATAGTATTACAGGCCTACATCTAATTTAACCAACTTCGCCGCCTAGCAAGAGAAAGTCTGGTCAACATTAACCGAGGATACGGGTTTCGAACTCTGTTCCTCAGCTATGCGCCCCAATGTTTTATCCATTATCCAGGCAGGGGATGAGGTGTGAGCGGAATGAGGAAGGTAAGGGCAACGAGGGATGGAAGGCTAGAATATGGAAGTGGAGAGGACGGTAAGGCAGGGCAGAGGTCGGTAATGGGAAGAGTTCAGGAGTGGGTTCTGCTTCGTCTCAATTTTGACCTTTGGCTATGGGCCTGTCAGGAGATTATAGGCCTACGCCATGTATACCTAAGAGCAAATGCTCAATTCAAGAAGAAATATGGAGATGGGATATACCATTGATAGAAGAATTTTAAAAATTATGGGAGTTTAAAAACGGGAAGGAATGGAAACTGGATGAAGTTGCTCCAGTGACTTCGGAGAGGGGGATCTATGCGGACGCCCATGAATTTAAACATAGCACAAGTGGACCATTATCACTTTGCTTGGGATACGAGGAATTAGACAAGCTAATCAGAGTCAACGGGCATGTTGCCTTCTACCATTTAATATAAGGAGCAAGTACAGCGTAAAGGGTGTCTAAGGATCGAATCGACTCAGCGCGCACAAAAGCCATGTCTGGGAGACCAGCTTATTCACCGGCGCCATACCAAATGAAGTCTGCAATTATTGCCAAGCCTCTCGCCAGGTCAAAATTCGAGGGTCAAGCAGGAGACCTGTTGAATTAAGGATCTCAGGCTCCTCTCGCTGTCACCCATCGGGATTTCCGCTTTTAACTGAACTAAAGTCCAATGCACCGCATCAAGAACGCATGGCCTTCGAGTGGCGCTTTTAATCTGATCACACTCTA
Source organism: Bimastos eiseni (assembly GCA_959347315.1). Classification (NCBI taxonomy): domain Eukaryota; kingdom Metazoa; phylum Annelida; class Clitellata; order Crassiclitellata; family Lumbricidae; genus Bimastos; species Bimastos eiseni. The sequence goes on from OY365818.1 coordinate 2,370,694, forward strand.
GTTAATTTTCTTACTCTGGACCATGGAGAACCAGCTGCATTCGAATGCTCACAACAGGCCTGTTCCCCGGCTGATGATTTCACCCGGTCTTGCTTCACCATTAGCTCACTATATCAGCACCTTAATCCTCATTCCTCAATTCCTCTTCCTGCCCGCCCTCCAGGCAGTTTATACTTCTCATATGTAGGCTTACTGTACATTTATAGGCTTCTCAATGAATCAATAAAACTTGATATAGAGAGATCGACTCAGAGGTGCTCGTTCCGCTGGCCAATATGATGACATATGTTATTAAGGACTCAAATAATATATCGGTTAGCAAAACCGAACTCAATGCGCTAAAAAAAGTCAGCAGCCAAAGAGTCCGCGCTCTAGCGTGGAATCAAACAACGGATTCACGTCAATGTAGAGCAAGAAGTAGGCCTACTTGCCGGACGTTTGCAGAAACTTCAATAAAGAATACTTATTATTTATTATGCATATGTTGGGTCTATGCAATTCATTTGACAATTTAGCGTCTGTCCCTATTTCTCGTTGGTCCAAGGAACTTTTTCATCAACAGTCACTTTACATTTCCTATTTGACTCAAAGGTTCTTCACCATACGGCTCCAATCCGCTATGTGGTTTAATTTAAATGAGGCCTACATTTATTTTCTAATGGCAATGATGGTTCCTCTGAAGAAGCTAAAGTTTATGGCCTCTGTTCCGGACCGTACCGAGGGGGCAGCGGGGCCTAGGCTTTGGGCGCAGATGTGTAAAGGGCGCAAATTTCAGGATGGAATAACTTATTATTCCATAATGTATTATATTCGATCATGTGACATTTAGCATAATTTAGGCCAGCGCAGAGAACGCCTCTGAGTAGATATCTTTTAGGGCGCTATAATAATGCTCGATTACATTACATTTAAACGGTTATAGTCGAACATATTCCTACACTGATTTAGTATGTATATACGGGTGTAATTTCTTCATCATCGAATCTTTTCTTATCTAAACTGGATTTTTATCTTTAAAATGATGGAGGATTCAATCGAGAATTTGATTGTCCTGATTCTCTAAGGATATTCAACCTATTTCTTTATGAGACAAACGCAAGCGACACTACTCACCGGTGACTACAACGAGAGGCAGAAGGGTTAGAAGCGCAAGAAACACCATCTTGGAAGAACTGAATCGATCTGTTTCTGAAGTGGAGCCCAACGATCGCAATGACAGAGAAAGCAACCGAATGTCAGTGCTGCTGAAGCCCTGAAAAAGGGTCTTCCTGGTTTAGGCCCTACTGAAGCCCACTGTTCTAAGCAGCGATGTGTGTAGACCCTATTTGTTTCACACATTGAATAGAAAGGCTTTTTAAATATAATTGCTTTCGCAGAGTCCTTTATTAGCGAGACGCAAATAGGAAACGCAAGTGGCAATTGCAAACTGCAAATTATTATAGCCAGAAGGCTGATTGAGTAGAGCGGGTTGGCTGGATTGTGAAGGGTTTGCAAAGGGTAAAGTTCAGGGTTGGAAGAACTATAAGGAATTGTTGGTTAACGATAGAAATTTAAAGTGGATTCGTTCTAAAATTTGTAACCAATAAAACCATTGGCAAATAACCTTAGAACGAATTTGAGGATAGGAGTAATGCGATGATGTCTGGCGATGGCTTTGGTAAGTATGCCTTGGATAAGTAGCAGAAGCTTGAGTTGCGTGGGTCCAAGATAGTGGAAAAAAGGGAATTGCAGTGGTCGAGCTTTGATTGGACAATGGAGTTAGTCATGAAGGTAGCAGGTCCGAAGTCGAGCATGTGTCGGAAGCGGTGGAGGTCACGAATGTGCAAACAGCAGGAAATTACTATGATGATCAGATTAACATCAAGAAAACGCACATATGCATCAGCGGTAAAGGTTTGGGATGAAAGGTTGGTGAATAGGTGCATTGAATGGTGAAGGATTTTCTTGATTCGATCAGATGGCAAGAAAACTCTTGATCAACTTTTCAATTCAATTCAATTTGGTTAATTGTTTTCAAGAGTTCTTCCAAGTCCTTTGCGCACAGTCTATCGACAGCATCGATGTTCATTCGCATAGTAGGGCCTAGCGTGTGCGCTTCTGAACTTTGAAACAGGGCAACATGAAATGTAACTATGTTGTAATATAGGCTAATACACTGCATAAAAATAGAGTTTCATTAAATTCTGTTCAATATTCATGAATAAATTGTTGATTTACTTTATCTGATTAAAAATGCACTAAACATACAATTAATTTAAGGGGAAACAGACTTTAAACGAAATGTTATCACTGATCTCATTGCGGTCAAAGTCGGAAATAATTATTGCGGTTGCAGGGACAATAGATGTAAATCATATATATATATATATATATATATATATCACTCCTATGACAACTGCGCATGTCGATGGAGCACAAACATTCAAAACCCGACATATTTTCTAAGATTAATATCTAGTACTGGCAGAAACTAACGTGGCTGCAAATTTGAAGGACACTTGTTTCTGCAGAGTCCGTACAAAACAATGCTTTACCTATTTGCGTATTCTTGTTGTGTCCTGGTGTATGATCAAGGCAAAAACAACAGAAGATTAATAGTTTTAAATGTGTACAAAGTGGTTGCTGCTTATTAAGTATTGATTTCGGTATAGAATAGTAGAGAATAGTGTAGTAGTTCTGGTTGCCAATAACTACTGAAGGAAATAAGATTTAGTTATTAACACGTTATTTATTCAATTCATCTGATCAAAATGTGTTGAACAAGCATTACAGAAATACAAAAGAAATTAAACAAAGAGTTATTGATTTCAGTAAAAGTCTGTAATTTGAAGTATGCATGGAAACTTGTAACAGAAGGTGGTAACTTCCATTGTGTTGGGGTCTACTGCACAAGGCATCAACCGACACCCATATTTATCAAAGTCTTCGGAAGTCACCTGAAGGGTGATTCAAATTGGCATTTATTGACCGATGGTAGGGCCCATAGTGGCCAGCCTGCTCCTCTGTCTACCAGAAGGTCAGAGGGTAATATATTTGATCCACTAGCGCCACTGTGAAGCCAAATCAGCCAGTAATTTGAATGTACTGATCGCACATGCTTGTGAGAGGACCAGACGGCGAAGGACAGGGTTGGCCACGCAGGATGCCATGGTAAAGAAAAATGAAGTCGCTAGCGCTTCACTCTCATGACGATATTTCAGGGTTAGCTCAAGAAACCGTTCTTCATTTATTGTATCAAAGTAAATGAATATTATATCATTGTGACAAATCACTGCAAAAGATAACTCCTTCAAGGCTTGCACCTTGGCAGTACCAGTCCCAAACCCAGGCAAATGAGGATGGCAACGCTAGGATCTGCGTTATCATACGGTAACGTCAAATTGCGACTGCGACTAATGTAGAGGTCAGTTACTGTGAGAGGGAGATTCACGATATTGTGAATCTACATGTACCTCTCACAGTCTGTTCCTGCAGCGTTTGTTTCATCAAAGCAGCGTCAATAACGTCAAATTTATTATTGTCACCAAAGCGTCAACTTTCATAGAATCGATCAATGGTCACTTTAGTCACAACAGCGTCAAATTTCATCACAAAACGCTAGCTGTCATCTAAAATAACGTACATTTTCGAGCTCGATAATGAAGTTAGCTTTTGACACAGTAAATCGAAGTAAAATTTCGTTATTAACACGTTGCATTTAGCACCTTGGTAAAAAATAATAATAATCTAAATTGAAGCAGACGGTACTTAAAAGATAGTAGTTATTGTTTAAGTAAGATTACATTTGCTGCATAATACATGGTTCTAGTTGTCCACATGGAGTGTATGTGACGAACCGTATTCCAGTACGTGACCCGTAGGAAGAACTTAATTATAGGTCTAAGAGAATATCCATTAATTTGCTGGCAGTGCAACCCCTAAACATACATCATAAAGCGCCACACCTAGAATACGACAACTTACACGAGGGTTTACAGTGCATGCAATAAAAAGTTTATTGAGTAATTAAGTAAAAATTGAAAGGTTTTCCTTGATTCCAACATGTGATCCACTCGGTCATCGTGATATCCGGTCGTCGAATCTAGCCATTGAAACCGAACTTGTAGATGACGCCCGCGATGATGACCAAGATGACAATACCGACGATAACCCCGACTATGATTGCTGTGCGAATGGCGCCTCCATGCTTTGTCACAGTAACCTCAACTGTAACAAAATAATAGATGTGGCAGCCAGCTAGAATGGCATGGATTGCAATAGGCTACCACAATTGAAAGGCTTAGAGTGGATCTTGTGTGGCCAGAATAGAGAGGAAGAGGATGGATTAGGTGAGGAAGTCAGAAAAGTGAAATAGTTGGCTATAACAGAAAATTGGCCTACGGCAATCGAATGAAATAGAATTGAAAAACATTAACATAGTTTTCACTCAGGTTAAAACAGAAGATAAAGTTCAAGGGTGGTAAATACATGGAATGAGTTAGATGAAGAGACCGTTGCAGTACATTCAGTAAAGGCATTCAAGGAGAAACTGAAGAAAGTTGGATATTAGAAAGAAGTAACGAGCACACAAAGGAAGAAAAAGGAGTGGCTCTTACACAGATATGATCTTCTGAACCACTATAAAACATGTTATGTTATTTTATGTTAATTGATGGTGATTATTTAGTGACCAATTGGACAGTTCAGCAATGATTTTTGACAGTAAAAATTGCTGTTCGTGATACTGACCAGCTTAGCTGATCTTTGGTTATGAAACTATATAGTTTGGCTACTAATTAATGGCATTGATATCGCGACTTGCAGGTAAAAATGGGTTGGGCATTTCATGTCCCACCGAACTGAAAACGTTTCAATACATCACCTCTCCTAAAAATGGTTGAATAGTGTTTATCCCAATTAAAACCAGTGAAGCACTCACACGAATTTTCGCTGTGTTCCTCCCTTCCAACGGTATTCTTAGCCACGCAACGTAGTTGAGTGGTAGTCTCGTTCTTCAGATTCGCTTCGAGCGTCTCGCTTGTCTCATCGGGGACATCCTCCCAGTCGTCATCTCCATCCTTCTCCTTCCACTGCCATTCAAAAGTGGGTTCAGGATTTCCGTTTGCCTTACAGGTGATCTTCTCACCCGGTGAAGCGAACCCCAGTGGCCAAGTGAAAACGTTTCTCACCGAATCTGAAACACAAGCGATGCGAGACATCCGATGAGATTATTATGAATTAAGCGGTGCAGTCGGAGGGGTCTTTCAATTTCCTCCAAATAGAGTAACTCGGGGACACAGGTATACATGGTTTAAGAAACCGAAAATAACATCAGGACAGAAATTCTTCAGTGGAAAAGTTGTAGACTTGTGGAATGGACTAAATGATGGTACTGTCTTAGTGAACACTATCGCAGCTTTTAAGAAAAACTTTGGAAATTGGGCTATTAATGATGTTTCAAGTCAATTGGCAGTGGTTTTAACACAGACGAATGTCTTCTGAACCAATTTAAACCCCTATTATGTTAGGTTATGTTATGTCATGGCATGTTATGCTATATGTAACATAGCATAACCTAAAATAACAAAGCATAACATAACACAGCCTATGTTATGTTATGCTTGACTGAAAGGGGCTAGACTTGAACATCAAGAATAACCTACATTGGACTGGAATTGAATGGTGTGGATTCAACTTAACCAAACTAGAATTCTGTTCTATCATTCTATATTCTACGATTTTCTGTTCAATTATATAATATCAATTATTTCATTTTCATAATTTCACATTCGATTATTTTTATTTCTAATTCTGCCATCACTTTTTCCTGACTATAGAGTGTGATAGATTAAATTTGGTGACATTGTACGACACCAGTCAGATCAAACAGAGAATCATTTTCAGTAAAGGTTCTTACACAGGATATCACATGATTCTGTATCGCACGAAACCTCCGGAACATTCGAAGCCCTTTCAGTCGTCTGATTGAAGTAAAACTGTGTCAAACAGATTAGAGGAACCAATGCAGGAGCTTGAGCTTTCAACGAAAACTCTCGGCTCACAGATCCACTATGGTGCTTTGCTGGCGGAACTGTTGCTAATTCAAACTTTGACAGTTTGTTCCGCCAGGTCATTACAGGTCGACCACCACCACTGTATCTCAGCATGCATTGAAAGTCCACGTTGTCATTTTCCGCCGTAGAATCCTTTTTACAGGATGTACTACACGATGGCTTAGCATCTGTTAACAAATGCACGTGGAACGCATAATATATGCATCAAGTTCATTGCTATTATAATCATTATAATAATAATAATAATAATAATAATAATAATTATTATTATTATTATTATTTTTTTTTTATTTTGCCCCCGAGGTACATATGATCCCTCGGGATTCAAAAAATTAGGGGGGCATTGTTCTGGAATGGCTAGTCTTCGCAGATGGTTTTATTGATAGAAAAAGTGCTAAAAAAGCGACTGCGTTGAAGCGCTGGACAGTCATTGACGAGCGCTGGTAGAGGAAGGTGGTCTCTCTCCTGTAGCCTGATACCTGGGAAAGCCGGTGGCCAAGAAGATTGATCAGTGCTAGGCCATCCCGGTTGACAGGACCCAGAGTCTCGAAGGCCAATGGCACAAAGCAGTAAGATGACAAAATAACGGTGTATTATTATTATTATTATTATTATTATTATTATTATTATTATTATTATTCTGGACTTCTTCAAAGACTTGGGTCGCCTCCTGACACATGTCACCAGGTACCCTAGAGAAACCAGCTACCTATTCCAACGATTGTCAGTCTGCATCCCAACGCATCAATGCAGTTGCCTTCAGATGCTCTTTCGTGCAGCTACAGTCTAATAATAATAATAATAATAATAATAATAATAATAATAATATTTGACTGTTTAAATGGCGGCGCATTTGAAAACAAACCGATTTGAAACTTAGATGAGTCAAAAACCTTGTAAGGGCCAGAGGGTTTGCGGGGTGTGTTGGTTGTCCTTCAAAACCCATGCCTCAGATGGCACGATGCACCGGCACGGCCCTCGAACCGCCCCTTGTCCAGGTTTCGACCAGCCACCGGCGGACGGCCCTTTAAAGCATAATACCACAAGACAGTCGTCTTCTACCACTAGCGTGCAGATCTCTTACTCACGGGAGCTGTCGACGGACGTTGGACCGATCGCTTCTCAGCTCTCACATCCTGTTTCACCCGGTCTTCTGCTTAAGAGAATCCCAAAAGCAGCAAGGCCATCTTGTGCTGCTCTCCTGGCCGATATAATTCAAGCAATTGTAAGAGAACCAAATTGCGTTGCAAAATGGTTCGATTTGCTGGCCTTCGGTGGAACTGTACTAGTGAAGCCAAGAAGAGGTGGACGAAAGCACAACATGACCAAGATGATTTTGTCCCGCATTACCGAATGGGGACTGCAGGGACCAGACCAGTCGACTAACGATGAATTGCCACTGACGTCAAGTCGTAAGCTCAAGTCCGCTAAATGCGACCACGCCAGATATTTAGCCTCAACAGTTGCAAGCAAGCTGGAGGAAGGCAATTTCAAGGCAGCCATCCGTCTCATCTGCAGCGAGGATAAACCGGCACTGGACACACCTGAAACTCTGGCCGCGCTTAAGAAAAAGCACCCGCCTGCACCAGTGGACAGGAGAACCCCATGTGATCCAGACAGTTCCGATCGCTTCATCCCTCTTCAAGTTTCTAAAGAAGATGTCGCTAGGGCAATCTCCTCTTTCCCTGCCGGTTCGGCTGGTGGTCCAGATGGCATTACTCCACAACACTTAAAGGATCTGATGGCCTATGGAGTAGATGACAACATCGGGCAACATCTATCTGACCTTGTCAATCTGCTCCTAAAGGGAGGTCTATCCGAAGAGGTGAATGAGGTCATCTATGGGGCAAACCTTTTAGCCCTGAGCAAACAGGACGGAGGCGTAAGACCGATCGCCGTGGGCTACACATGGCGTCGTCTGGCGGCAAAGTGCGCTAATTCGCATGCGGTAGCAAGGCTGTCTCAACTGCTCGCCCCCATTCAGCTTGGGGTAGGCATTCCAGGAGGCGCTGAGGCAGCTGTCCATGCGACACGTCGCTGGATTTCCACAATGCCTGAGGACAGCGTCCTAGTGAAGCTCGACTTCGCCAATGCCTTTAACACTCTGCGCAGAGATTGTCTTCTAGAGGCAGTTGCTAGAGAGATCCCAGAGCTCTACCACTTTGCTCACGCTGCCTATTCAAACCGTCCACTGTTGCGCTATGGTTCAAACACAATTCGATCCGAAGAAGGAACGCAGCAAGGCGATCCTTTGGGACCTCTGGAATTCTGTCTTGTGCTGCAACCGATTCTGATGAAGCTTCGTTCGGATCTGCGTATCGGATATCTGGATGACCTGACATTGGGAGGTAACAAGGAAACAGTGGCCGACGACGTTCAATTAATCGAGCAGGAATCAAAGAATCTGGGATTGCTATTGAACCGCAGCAAATGCGAAATCGCGTGTCACAACACCCAGATGCCGAACAATGACCCTGCGTTCCAAGAGTTCACGAGCATAGCCCTCGAGGACATGACCTTGTTGGGTGCACCTCTAATTTCAGGTCCAGCTGTGAACATGGTCGTTAATTCAAAGGCCAATGACCTCGAGAGGGCAATCGGAAGATTGTCCTTGCTTTATACACATGACGCTCTGGTTCTGCTGAGAAACAGTCTAAGTGTACCGAAGCTCTTGTACAGTGTGCGCACAGCCGTCTGCGCTGATTGCCCGGGCTTGGCTCGGTTTGATCAACTGCTGAGAGAAGGACTGTCAACCATTTTAAATGTGGACCTTGACGATGACCGCTGGCTCCAGGCTTCTTTTCCGGTGAGAGATGGTGGTCTGGGAGTTCGTTGTGCATCTACGCTGGCACTTTCTGCCTTTCTGGCTTCTGCTGCTAGTACAAGCGAACTCCAGGCATGCATCCTACCAACAGAGTCTGCTGAGGAACCATATGAACTTGCGAGTTCAGCACTCAACGCTTGGAAGACCCTGACAGATGCAGAACCACCAACAGGAGCAGCAAGTTATCGCCAGAAAGAATGGGACCTCCGATTCACAGACAAGGCATGGAAAGGTCTGCTGGATTCCAATAACAATCCATGCGACCGTGCTCGCCTGCTGGCCTCACGATCACCTCATTCTGGAGACTGGATGCTAGCGCCCCCTGTAACTGCCCTAGGCCTGCGCCTCTCAAACGAGGATGTACGACTGGCAGCCGGGTTGAGGCTAGGAACGACGCTCTGCGAGCCACATTTGTGTCACCAATGTCAAGAGAGCGTCGACGCAAAAGGGCTCCATGGACTAATTTGTAGAAGAGGCAGCGGAAAACATCAACGACACAGCATGTTGAACGATGTCATCTGGAGAGCTCTTAGCAGGGCGAAGATTCCAGCGCAAAAGGAACCTCTCGGCTTGCTAAGAGAAGATGGAAAGCGACCGGACGGCGTCACGCTCATTCCTTGGACACGTGGTCGATGTCTGGCATGGGATGTGACAGTGCCCGACACCTACGCCAAGTCACATCTTGTCGACACATCTATCAGAGCTGGCGAAGCAGCCGAACGCGCAGCTAAGACAAAGAGGGCCAAGTATTCCACCATAACCAACACCCACGACTTCGTAGCCCTCTCCTTGGAATCCGGCGGCGCTTGGAGCAGTGAAGGACTGGAGTTCATCTCAGAGTTGGGTAGTCGAACGAGTGCTGCAACCCACGATCCAATGGAGACGTCATTTCTGTTCCAACGTATCTCAGTTGTTCTTCAGCGTGGGAACGCAGTCTGCCTCTTCGGGACATTGCCAACACTCCATTAGCTCATCAAGGGCGATAACAGCATAATGTGAAACATATATGTATAATAATAATAATAATAATAATAATAATAATAATAGTAATAATAAAAATTATTAAAATAAAAAATAATAATAATAATAATAATAATAATAAAAATAATAATAATAGTAATAATATCAAAAATAATATTACTACTACATTACTAATTGTGTGTTATTCAGTCGGAAATCAAGCTAAATTAATTATATAAACAAGTTGGAGCTCTTTTTCATTCTGTGTTTGATAATTATTATTATTATTATTATTATTATTATTATTATCATTATTATTATCATTATTATTATCATTATTATTAAAATAATAAAAATAAAAATAATAATAATAAAAATAATAATAATACTATTCATACTAGAATTAATAATTATAATAAGACATTAATGATAATAATGATAATAGGCCTAATGATAATGAGAATAATAATAATAATGATACTATTTAATAATAATAATAATGATAATATTTAATAATGATAATAAATAGAAGAGGGATAACTATTGAGGAGAGGTGGCCGTTAAAAATAAGCAAGACAATAAATGTTTAAGTTCCTGGCTGTGTTTTTGTAACTCGTGGTAAAAAATATACAAACAATTTATTTTTCAAACTTTTAAGGGATTCATTATACCTACGGTGAAATTATTATTATATCCGTCAGCGCACTTGCACGTACAACAGTCCTTCTGCGCTTTTCTACAACACTGGCTGACTAACATTTCTTTAATTGTCGATCCCGGTGGGCTGTTTGAACGTGCCTCTGAACGCTGCGGCGTTGAATCTTTGAGTGCAAATGGAGAGACGTTGAAACAAGTGAACGGTCTCCATATGATCTCCTGATACGGCGGTCATGCGGTCACCCAACTCCGTCAAGAACTCGCGTCCAGCGCGATAGTCCTGATTTGAATGCCAACGGAACGAAGTCATGTGTGGTTGGAAGAGTAGAATATTTGGAACACCTTCGGTCCGCGGCATATTCAGCTGCAACCCCAGGCACTGTCGAAGACAGGTGGATGTATGAGGCGGCGCACGCGTGGGCAGTTGTTGCATCCCCAGCGATGTACTTGTCTCTCGCCCACGGGATGAGTGTCGCTCCATCCGGTCTCTTTCCGTCGCTCCGGATCAAACCTTGTGGCTCCTTCGAGGATGGAACGTCTGCCTTTAAAAGGGCTCTCCAGATAATATCATTCAAGGCGAAGTGTCGGGCCGCTCTTCCTGTCGAGTGTCTGCAAACAAGACCGTGATGTCCTCCCGGGTCAGCGGCTTCTCCACACTGACACTGATGCGGTGCACAGATGTTGAGTCCCAGGCGAAAGCCCACCGCCACCCTCACGGCCTCATTGCTCAGACCCAACCTGGAAGAGATAACGGGAACAGTCGAGAGCCAGTTTCTAGTGTAGGGTGATGTCATCGCGCCCAGCCTTGCCCGGCTGAGTGGGTCATTACTGGAAGACCACGCTGCAGCCCTGTCGATGTCAATCAAGGGTCTGTCCAAAAAATTCTGACTATTATCATTATTAATTTATTATTGGTGATATTATTACTCTTAATATTTTTATTTTTGCTGTTGCTGTTGTTATTATTATTGTTGCTATTAGTGATATTATTGTTAATTATGCAGTTATTATTTCTATAACAATATCGCTAAATCATCATCATCGTCATCGTCATCGTCACCGTCACTATCACCACCGCCGCCACCACCACCACCACCGCCATCATCATCATCATCAACAACAACAACGCCAACGTCATGATCACGGTAATCATGCTCAACATTAATATGCTCCGGCGTACCTCAGGAAAATCAACGCATTTTTTTGTCATTACAATGTATTTTCAAAGTGCCAAATATTAACTGACCAATCGTCATTCGATGGGACCAGCAATTTTCAATGAATAACTTGTCCAAGGTAACCAATTTGTAGCCATCTGTGGAAAGAAACTCGATCCCGTATCGTCCGTGTAAACAAAGGGAGCAGGTACATCAGTTATCTGCTTAATAACGGCTAATGATTAACATCTGATTATGAATACGAACCAAATGAGTCATCATGACGGTTATGGGGAAGTAACAGATGAAGCATAAAATCATGATGCAGATCGATGTTTACTATTTACTCACCCAATACAATCAGATCGGCAATTTCATATATAACCTCGGTAATTCTACAGACGAAGGTCCCAGCATCCGAACGTCGAACGTTGTCCATAACCAACGCGCAGAAGTACGAATTTTCCAACCGGTATCTACGATCGTAAACTCTGTTGCCATCTGAAATATTTGCAGTACTTCCAGATTCCTGTTTCTGCCATCTGATGTTGAGACAATCATCTGAATAATATCTGCAGCGCAGTTTTGCTGGGCCTCCAATGACAGCCACTGTATTCAAAGGACCGAAGGCTTGTTGTCCTTGAACTCCTAAAATAGAGGGCAAGAATTTGGTCAATTTCTAGGTAAAATAAAAATTGTTGTCATTATTACGACAACGACAACAAAAGCAACTCTTAATTATTATTACGACCACCACTACCACAACAACAGCAGCAACAACGGTACAATGGTCTCCCAGATGAACTTCATAGGTGTCGTGTAGGCCTAGTGACGTGGCACGACTTCTGTGCACCTGTAAGAAGTTGTGATACCATTACTGCTTTCGCTTTTACAATTTCAGTTGGATTCATAGTTAGTGGTTCGGCAGGCGGATTGTCACCATCAGGGGTGTAACAAGCGGGGGACAAAGGGAGCACCGGCCCCTCAGTTTCAAAACTGAAGGGGGGCAAAGCCCCTCCAGTTTGAGTGTTTAGTGCCCCCATGTGCTTCGCGCAATATTTTTCAAATTATGCTCCCCACTTTTCGAAACCTTGTAACACCTCTAGTCGCCATTGTTGACAGCAGCAAAGTGTTGCACAGCATATCTGTTGGTTTTGCGAACCAAAATCGTCAAAATCTCACACGCCACGAACAGACCAAAGGCTTCACCGATGTCTTGCACTTTTCCAGATTTTTTAACACCTGGTTGGCTGCGAACAAGATTGGCTACTGCTGTATTTGCAACTGCAGGAGGTGGCGAACTGTTCCACTTCATACCACTTTTGGAATAATTACAAAATTCCGGTTCCACATCATTTTTAGTTTCCAAACTGTTACCCCGTCCACAGTGTCTGCCTGGTAGATTTGAGGCCGCGTTTGATTTCTCGTCGGACGAGAGTTCATCCGGTTCGAAATGCACGTGTGATTGTCACTTTCAGCAACCCCACCTAGTTCTCTTCGTCTGTATTATCAAGAGTCAACAGACGAAATTCTCCATTAGCGCTCTCGTTAAAACTGGCATCATTCGCACATGATATGAGAAATATACTTCAATAGTAATACTGTGCGGAAATGATAAAGCGAAATTGAGAGTGAGAATTTTAATTGATGTTATTTTCGTTTAAAGTCATTACTTGTTTTAAGTCTGTAAGTAAAAACAGGAACTATATCAGAAACAGGAAGTAGGCTTACTATTATGAGGAGTGTAATCATGCAGAGTCATAGATAACCAGAGTATGAACATGAACACTTTTAGCTCCAACCACACATTACTATGGGCTTTTTACTCACTTTACCACCATGCATTATAACCATAGCCATAACCATAACCAAATGTTTTTATTACCACCTCAACTAGTAGACACAGTGACAATAATAAATACAAAAACTGTACAACGTGAAGAAGAGGGATGACCGATGGGTCCCGCTAGCAGGGCTTACAATTTCTTACTTAACTTTAAGCAGCAGATGCAGAAAATTCTAGACATAATTCATTATATTAACTGGTTAACTAATGCTGTCCATGCACACATACTAGTTATTTAGAGTGGTAGTTAGCAGATGTTCCTTATACTTATTTTAAAATAGTCGGATATTGCTGGACAAAAAAAAATTCGATTGGTGTCATATTCCGAGTTATGGGCCTATGTATTTAATAGAAAATTGACGGGTGTTGGTTCTACAAAGGATAAGTACATAACGGACGTTGTAAATATTAATACAAGAAGTTAGCATAAAATGATTAGTAGACTAAATAGCATAGGTACATGTAGGCTAATAAGTTGTTTGTGAATTACATGTATACAAGAATTATTCTGTTTTTTGGGAAGTTATTTGGTCATTCATGAAAAGGCAGAAAATCTCAGTAGAATCGACGGGCATAGCATGGTTCCATTATGAATCGAATGGCTCTTTTCTGAAGGGAATTTGACCATATCAGTCTTGATGGATAGTCAATAATTCGTAACTTCTAAACTAAAGCTCTTCAATACATTGCTCCAAACCAAACAGTGGATCCAGTTCCCATCATCTAGAATCCTAGTCTTCTCCAGATAAAATTCATGCCAATATGGATCTTAACTGCTATGAGAGGGCTCATTGAAAATTCGCATACCATACAAGACAACGTCGGATCCACAATGTTTGCATTTGCAGCATACGTTTCAATCAAATGTTATTCCCATGTAAGTTTGGGCAACCGTAACGTATATATATATATATATATAACATGCATGATTGCATGTACATTGTATCTTGGTACGAAGGCCTAGGAATAGCAAATCTGCATAATAGTTATACACAATACATTTGACAATTATTATCTGTTCCCTTTTCTCTTTGACCCTTTTTTGGCTTTTTCACTTAGTTAGTTATTTTCTATTTCCCAGTTGGCTCAAAGGCTCCTCTTGAGATCTACTTTGCCTCGCTTAAGCTAAATGGGGCCTACATTAATTTTTATTAAATGGCGAAAATGTTTCTATTTTATGGTCTAAATATTATGGCTATTGCCCCTTTTAAAAATTTGTCTGCAGACCTCAACAGCTTTCCTTTATTCGTGTTCATTTCGACTTTATCATTAATTTATTTATAAAACTACATGCATTCGCTATTAACTCTAACTACGTTGAATCACCGAGTTCCTCTCATATATCGAGCAGAAGTGGAACATCCGATCAATAAAACTTTCAAATAGAAAGCAAAAGCAAAAGAGCGGAGACAACACGAGAAGACTTCTGGTCGTTGGATTCACTCTCGAATTTCACCAGGTACAGCTGCTATCACCACCGCATCTGATCTCTTCTTTAGTGATGAGCTATATTAGTCCTTATAACGCCCAAGTTCTTCTTCAGCGTGTCTTACGCTTAGTGCAGGTGCTCGCTTCGGTGACCGTTCATTTCGTCGCAGATCACTTCGTCGCATATCGGTTAGGGTCAGGTCAAGCATCGTGAGGGTCGGTTAGGGTCAGGTTATGCGTGGTGATGGTTGGTTTATGTCAGGGCATGCGTCATTAGGGTCATTTAGGGCCAGGCCATGTGGTGAGGGTCGTTTAGGGTCAGGGTTAGAGTTAGTGTGGTTATTACAATGCAACGAAATGATCTGCGACGAAATGAACGGGAATCGCTCGCTTCCAGTAATTTGTTATCAGTAGACTAATCTATTTAAATAGTTGGCGCTATATGCACCACAACACAATTAGATGTTCTGAAACGGCAGCCTTGACCTAGACTCCTAGAGACTCTGAATATTCATGCCATCTTTCAGCTGTCGACGGGAATCCGTTGGTTGGTTCCACGTTTGTGCGTGTACCCACCATTGGTGACTCTTTTCAGATTATTGTACATGGTCTTGCTAAGAAATTGTTCGCTAGATCACTATGACATTTAACATCATCTACGCCAGCGCAAAGCACCTCATAGTAGATATCTTGGAGGGTCGTTATGCAAATGTTCGCTTACATTACATTAACACCTTACTCAGAGACTCGTTTACTGTTCGTTAAGTTCCAAGTTCCGGCAAACATAAAGCTCTGCTGTTTGATGAGGGTTAGCGTACAACTTCTCGAAGTCTAAATTAGTGCTGAAAAAACATAATTTTGCTGTTTCCATCACCATTTTCCAAACATAGGCGCTGTTCACGCTCCTCTGAATTATGTTGACAGACAGGTTGAAAACCTTCAAGATTTCTTGAAGTTCAGCGTGGTACATGTATATTCTGAAACACGGACGTCGCCTCTTAGGGTGGATAAACGAGTGAATCCTCTTAATCTTCGAATTTTTTACTCTCAATACTAGAACTTACTGGGTTTTCATCTTTACCAATGAAGGACGAATCAATCGTGAAATCGAAAATCATGATTCTAAGTAGGTGAAGGATGATCAACCTATTTCTTTATGAGACAAACGCAAGCGACACTACTCACCGGTGACTACAGCCAGAAGCAGAAGAGTCAGAAGCACAAGAAACACCATCTTCGAAGAACTGAATCGATGTGTTTCTGATCACAATAACACCGAAAGCAACCGAATGCCAGTGCTTATGTACCTCTGAAAGTATAGTTTATTTTGTAAAGGCTGCTTCCTCGTTCACTGAAGCCGGATGTTCTAGACAGCGATGTGTCTGTTCGAATCAGCGAGAATTAAATGAAATGCTTCCAGATGTGGTTGCTTTTGTAGTGAGACGCAAACAGGAAATGCCGGTGGTTATTATTCATCGTAGTCGTGATCGAGGACTGCAAATTACTAAACTCAGAAGGCTGAGTGAGTAGGGCGGGTTGGCTGGATTGTGAAGAGTTCGCAAAGATATGGGCTAGGAGATTGCAAGGAATTGTTGGTTAGCGATACAAATTTGAAGTGGAATCGTTCTCAGGTTACTAACCAATAAACCATTGCTAAAAAAGTTAGAACGAATTTGAGGATAGGAGTTATGCAATGATATCAGGTGATAGCTTGGATAAGCTACAGAAGATTATTGAGCTGCGCGGGTTCAAGCTAAGTTGTCCACCGGTCGTATCGACCCATGGATCGGGTCGGGCCACGAATGTCCTTAGATTAGTCGGGTCGGGTCGCGATTCTGGTCGGTCGGATTGGGTCGGGTCCCAAACCCGGACCCATTTTGACCCACCAATTTCTTGCAGACCTTAATTTTCAACGCTGTGTTTTTCATAATGATTCGTTACGGTTTACAACTTCTGTGCATGCGTTCATTGGCAAGAGTTCCTCAAGGCACTCCATGGAGCGAGGAAAAACAGCAGAAGACACCCCAAGGCTATCGCAAAGCCGATTGAACTTGATAGACGCGATTGACTTCGGAGACAAATAATCGGGCTCTCTTTAAGTGCCCGATTCTTAGACTCAGAAGTGAGCCGCTCAACTTGATGCTACCCTTTCGGAGATATGCATGAATACAAGTCCGAGATTCAAATTTCTTATATAAGCCAGCATCGCTTTACGAACCGCGGTTCACGTCAGACCCTGGTGTTAATCAGTTACAATAAAACAAGTTGAATATGGCGAAGCAATTAGCGTGAAAACTAATGGCAACACCCGATTGGGTCGGGTCCAGCACGTCATGGGTCGTGTCGGGTCCACTTTCGATGTGTCGGGTCGGGTCATGAAAATTGGACCTACGACAAATCTGGGTTGAAGATAGTGGAAAAGTGAATAGCAGTGATCGAGCTTTGATTTGACAATTAAGTTATTCAAGACAACTAGGGTGGAAGCAGTGTCGAAGCTGAGCAAGTCCCGGAAGAGGCGAATTGTCACGAAATGTGCGTCAAGCACAACATTCGTATGGCGATCAGATTAGCATCAAAATGCTAGTCCTATCTATGCATTCTGGGGGTGTCGTGATCTATAAATAAGACAAACGCAACAAAAGATAACTAGTTATAAATGTAGATAGACAACGTTAAAACGAGTAGCTACTTGCTGTTTAATGCCAAGAAATTTATAGTATTTCTGGTTGCCAATTACTGTGATTTTACATGACCTACGCCGGTATTACAGCGCATGCAGCGATAAGTTCACACAGTCTCACGAAACGAGAGCATTAACTATGCACAATACGTACACTTAATGAAAAGCAAGTTCACGGTTGTCATGTCAAGAGTCAAACTACTTTCACCATTTTCATTATTATTACTATTATTATTATTATTATTATTATTATTATTATTATTATTATTATATCATCATCATCGTCGCCGTCGTCGTCGCCATCATCGTCATCATTGTCGTCGTTGTCAGCGTCATCTACATTGTTATAATTATTTGCGTTATTATGCTATCATAGTTATAATTATAATTTCTTCGTCCATTTGCTCACAGCCGTTGGCTCAGACGATAAGTTGTGGTACATCCCGTGTGGCAGATGTAACGCATAATTATATCGTCTGGAAAACGTTGGTGCCAGTAGACCCGTCTTGACCTGGAAAAACAAGTTGACTGGAGTAGAAGTAGAAAAGATCCCGCCTCAAACACAGCTTGGAAGTTCAGTTAGCCGAGATTTCTCCAATGTATCTGCGGCTCCTGCTGTGACTCCGCTGGTCTGCCTATCAAGAACTCTTAAAGCTACGCACAAGAAGACTTAGTGAGAACCACAACCATGTAATATCTTGTGTAAGTATGTTTAAATAGGATGATCATTTCTAAACTGATCTGATCTTTTGTGATCTAATTTATTCTAATCTCGTGTAGACGAGTCTATAGGCCTACGTACAGCTGTCAATTCTTGTCTGCTCTGTTATTTGTTATAGTCTAATCGAGGCTAATCTTTTGTAGCGCAATCGATGCTAGTCGGGTTTAGTTTACCCGTGTTCTAAGTTATTATAGTCCGAAACGTGTCTATCATGTTACGTGTTTAACTGATGTAACGTAATACAGTCTAAGTTTTCCAGATGGCATTTGTAGGCTATTGAGCCGCCATCCGCAGTATCATACGTCTTACAGGATGTACCGCAAGATATCGACTGAACATCTGTGAGCAAATGGACGAACAAAGGTTATTCTAAAAAATGTTGCTACACAGAAATAATCATCAGAAGCCAAAGCAAACGCAAACAGTTCAGCGATTACACGGTCTATTACATGAAAACTACAAAATATAGTCTAGTTCTATATCAGTTGATTCCAAACAAATGTCGTTCAATATAAAATGTCATATTGCTAAATTTAACCCCGATCAATCGAATGTATACAGGTTCCTTTATTGCGGGGTTATTTGCCCCCTGGATCATACTTTTTGCTACCAACCCCGATTGACTCTGATTAAAACGAACTTATAACTATATAATGACTGGATTGATTGACTGACTGTGTGATTGAATGACTAATTGCTTTATTGATCGATTGACTGACTGACTGTTTCATTGCTTGATTGCTTGATTGATCAATCGATTGACCTGGCCCCTGGGGTTTGCTTCACCAGGTGAGGAAGTCACTAGTAAGGCAGCTGGATACTCAAAGCGGGGACTTGTCCTTCTCGACACCCCCCTCCCTCCCCCACCCCCGGATCGCCACCTCTGCCCATTCAGGAAGACTACCTAAAGGTGATTATGAAGTAGTATTGTAGCTCTGGTTTCCAATTACGTAATCTTCTGTATTCAATTTCGATTAAGGGCCACACACAGGGCACGACGAGTTATGTGGTTCTACAATGTATCTACATGCATACAAAGAAAACGTCATTAAACTTCAATCAACGAAATCATCCACTGGCGTTGTAACAGGGATTTGAACTGGGATCTCAGAGGCGAACGTCTGGATCTTCTCTGCCACCGCGGAATCCTGTGTTTAACCGAGTCGCAGTCGGAAGGCATCTCCACAATGTTTGTAAACTAGGCCCACGATGATGGCCAATACCAGTAGGCCTACAGTGGCTCCGACCCCGGCAATGATATCAGTGCGTGTACTGGTCACTATCTTCACATACGTATCCCTTATGCCATTCACATCAGCTGAAACAAATAACAAATAGCAGTTCAAATGAATACATACAATATATTACAATAGAAAAGATCAGAATTGATTAAGTGAAGTCGGAGTATTAAAGATTGTATTTACATAATTTACAAAGATTTACAAAATTGGGACGATCAGAAATGTAAATTGAACTAGAAAATGCTAGAGTATGCCAAAATAGAATAGAGTGAGATTGGATAAGTTACTTGAGTTTCAACAGAAAATACGTGTAATTGAATTGGATGGAATACAAAAAATTATAATTAAACGGAATAGTTATAATGAAATTAATGGCACGAAAGTAACAGAAAAGCGCACTGAAAACATATAGTGTGATCAAACTAGGCCTACACAGAATAAACAGGATTACACTATAGAACATCTTATGTAAGGTCAGAATGAATAGAAAATAAGAGATTAG
The DNA here is from genome assembly GCA_959347315.1 of Bimastos eiseni. Taxonomy (NCBI): domain Eukaryota; kingdom Metazoa; phylum Annelida; class Clitellata; order Crassiclitellata; family Lumbricidae; genus Bimastos; species Bimastos eiseni. The sequence goes on from OY365818.1 coordinate 2,390,763, forward strand.
AACAGAAAATCATAGAATGGAAAATGGCATAATTGGTAAAACTACGCTAGAATGGATAATGTTAGACTGTATTACATTATATCAGTTAAACCCTTTAAGGATCAGCGAGTAGTAAAACGCACGGCATAATCAGTAACGCTGGTCGTTAAAGGGTTAAACGCATAGCATGATAGACAAAGTCAGATTTTAATAAAAAATAGACTCACAAATAACACAATTGGTCGTGTTTCTTTAGATTCTATTACATGATCTCATGTCACATTGCTTAGGTGAGCTATGATTAGAGATACATGTATTTAGAACGGTAACTGTAAGGGTCAATTTAAGTATTACGTTAAACAGAGTTAGATTAGCTAACACCAGTTAGGTTTCACTTTGATTAATGAGTTACTTTTACTGTATGACAATGCTCACTTAATTTAGAATTTTAACTCATATGAAAAATCGTAAATAGCGCATATTTCTCGTGAAACTGATTCGAAAATGATAAGACAAAAATTGGCAAGAGTCTTGTCAATTCTTGCTGCAAGACTGGACTCGATTACTTTAACTTAGACAAAAATTGGCAAGAGTCTTGTCAATTCTTGCTGCAAGACTGGACTCGATTACTTTAGCTTAGATAAAATAAAAATGAAGGAAAATGAGATTAGGTCAGGTGCGATCGTGATCAGTGACTGTTACAGTACTTACAGAAAAAGTTACATTGCTTTGGTTCGCACTTAAAGTTCCCAAAATTGGGAATCATTGCCACGCAGATCAGTGTAGTTCCAGCTGGAGGAGCTACGGCGGTCCCTGAAAAATCTCGGCTAATAGTATTGCCCCGTTGAGTTTGGTGCGGAATACCTTGTAATTCTTCCTCAGTCAACTTGTTATACCAGGTAAGGACAGGTCTAGTGGAACCGAAGTTTTCCAGTTGGCATTTGTAGGTTATAGTGCCGCCATCCGTAGTATCATCCGTCACACAGGATGTACCGCAAGATATCGACTGAGCATCTGTGAGCAAATGGACGAAAAAAGGCTGTTCTAAAGAATGTTGCTACACAGAAATAATCATCAGAAGCCAAAGCAAACGCAAACAGTTCAGCGATTACACAGTCCAGTACATGAAAACTACAAAATACTAGAAAATATTGTCAACCAAATGAATGTTTCGATTCAGGAAAAGCCAATCTCAGAATCTCAGTTTGATGTGCGCAATGATGACATCGTATGGCATTTCCAAAGCACGTTTTGTTGTATTATAAGAAGGCACACAATATGAAAAATTAATAACATTCATACAGAATCTTGAAGAAGCATAACGCAAAAAGCACGATTTTAAGTGACTCAGAACACGCGCTATCCATCTTAGAGCTTCTGCAAGATAGCTTGGAAATTCAACAGCCCATCCTTTCCAACTTATTCTTCTTTTTAAACTGTGATAAAGGCGAAGGAGATTGTAGTAGTGGGGTCTATCCAAAAAATTTCAAGAAGTCTAAAGGTCTTGCGCTAAATAATTAATAGTTTCATGTAGTTTGGATATTTGAATAAGTGTGATCACCTGCAGACGCGATGATCAGTAGTAGTGATGCTCCTAATTTGAAAAGACCCATCTTCAGCCTCCAACCGACGTCTTTAAAGTTTTGTGCAATCACGACTGTAAACCTGCTTTTTGAAAATCTTTTCTACAAAATATTTGATTGTTCGAATATGATCTCTAACGTCTGACTCGCTGCAAGTTGTCGTGACACAGAAAATATGGAAATATATATATATCAAACGAATGCGCCAATAATTATACTCAGTGTAATCCGAGACAATAATTTTCTTTCTAATATTTCAGTAATTACCATTTCGTGATAGATATGTGACAGTTGTGACATATATTTGACAGCTGTTACATTGAAGTGAGCATATGATGTGAACATAAAACGATAGAATTGATGACAAGCCTGGATAAAAGAGAAGTCCCACGTACATCAAATTTTTATGATAACGTTGTGAAGAGAAACTATAACTTGTTAACACTACTTCTTACAGCTGGGATAAGTCTGCATTTTCCAGCTTTAGCCTTTAGACCATGAAATTCTCAATCAGTACACATGCGGTTTGTGAAGTCTGGTTTGACCTCTACATCTCCATTGGGTATCTCTTCAGGGGCTCGGGAATTCATTAACTTCTCTTGTTGTCTCTTCGCGGATCTGACACTCAAAACTGAAAACACTTTCCGCAAATCCCAATGCTTCATATTCACTTAAGATTTCTCTCGCCGCTTCCGTTCTAAACACCATTCATAACTGCCGTATTCAGGGTGCGGCGACCTGGAATGGCGAAGAGGACAAGTCCCTCACCTATTACAGAAAGGGTGCGCGTTACGCGTGTGTCCACCCCCACATTTCCTACCCCTTCCATTGGGTGTCCACCCAATCTGTCAAACGAGATCGCCGCCTCTGGCTGTATTAACGTCTGTCAATCCAAATCTGGACACTAAGAGGGCATCAGCTTGTTCATGAGGACTGCGTCAAATCAGAGATCGCCCAGTTGTCCAGATACGTAGTGGCAGACCGGAGATCAATTAAGGTTGAAATGGCATACTGCGAAAGTAAAAGAAAAATGCACAACATAATTTATAATGCAGAAGGCCTATATAATAAAATTATACAGTGCAGCTGTAAACGTCCAGGCATGGACTTGCAAACCGGGCAGACATTATGATCCTCTAGAGTGAAGACAGATGTTACAATATAAATTTTATTTAAATGTGTGTGAAACGCAAAGTGTAATCGATATGTTAAGATATAAATCATACAATAATTTGTCTAAATTTGACTTCAAAATTTTCTCATGTAACCCGATGCACACATGATAATTTTTTTCATTATGAATTAAAACGTGAAAAATGACAATTTCGGGTTGCAAAAATTATCAGCGTTCGTTGGACCATTAGATTTATATTTTGGGGTATGACTTCCGTCATTTGCAGCGAGTCAGATCGTAGAGACTACGTTTGAAGCATTGGTGCGCTTCGTAGAAAGTGCTTCTAATAAGCAGCTTCGAAGCCGTGAACGTTAGAAGTTTTAAACGCGCTGGCTGAATGCTGTCAATATGGTCCTTACGAAATTAACCGCAGTTGGTCTTCTTTTGATCATCTCATTTGCAGGTAACTGAACTTAATTCCCACGTTTGAGATACTTATTAATGCTCTGAGTTACTACATTGAAGTCTTCACTGCAAGAGCTGTAGACCTTGAAATGGCTTGAGTGACGTTCCCACCACGGCGAACACTATCACAGCTTATAAGAGGGTTAAAGGAATTGGTTAATATACAGACGACAGTAGTAATCTTCTGTACACTTTTAAAATCGCTTACCATGTTACGCTATGTCATGTTATGTTACGCTATGTCATGTCATGTTATATTATGTTATGTTATGTTACGTCGACAGCAAAGACGATCATAATCATTTCCAGACATATTTCATCGACGATTTACAATATCTAAGTCCCGAGGGACTTAGATATAAGGGACTGTTTACCTAGGGGCCAAAAATTAAAATAATAATAATAATAATAATAATAATAATAATAATAATGATTATAATAACAACAATAATAATAATCCTTTTAATTATAATTAATAAAACGATTGAAATTATAATTGCAGCGATAATTATGATTTGAAAACTTCAAGCTAGCTGTGAATAATTCTTCTACGCATATTTCTTCTTAGAAGCTCAGAAGATGCGATGCCACTGTTGGAACAATTAGCAAAACAATGCATAGTGAGCTATAAGAATCGCCAATGGCTGGCCCACGCAAAAGCGTAGAACCAAGCCAATGGATTCCCGTCAGCAGCTGTCTCGTTGTGCCTATTTTAGACTCGGCAAGATGCCTTGTAACTTGGTCACTGGGACTTGCTGGATCTATTCCCTTTTATTATCACCCAACTCAACCCACCGAAGAGCTTCGCCTTCGTGGGCCCACTAGCTGGAACATCGTCTCTTTTCCTCTTCGGGAGGAGCTGCTCTCTCTTCTCTCTGCTGACTTCCTGAGGCGCCTGAAGACTTTCCAGCTCTCCGTTTATCCATGTGTTGAGTCGTGAGCTCCACTGATATCGAGTGGAGCTGTATTTTGGTTGTGGGTCCGACTGCTTAGAATGATCGTCCATTGGATCTTCGACTCTTACCTAAGAACTCTCTACCTTATTTTTTATTCCACTCTGAAATCTGTCTTACTTGGCTGAGGTTGGACCGGGAGCGCCTCTGAGTAGATTTCTTGAAGATGCGCCATAATAATTTTCATTGATTGATTGATAAGTATATTCCATTTCATTACATTACGATAATTGTCCTACGGTTCACTGGGGATTGGACCCCCATATTCAGCCTACAGAGGCGTTGATATAGGCGGATTTTAGTAGATTCTCAGAAATTCAGACCTCTGGTAATTTCTTGACATGTCGGACCCCAGTGATTCAGAGGTGCTCCCGATTGTCACCAACACATAAAATGGACTTAATAATATATGTTCTGTTCTATTCTTATTGACGTTTCCTTCAGCTGTGATGACTGTGACAAAACATGGCGCTGCTATTCGCACTGCATTCACAGTCAGCGTTGTTGTCGGCGTTGTGGACTTGGTTATCATCGCTGGCCTGGTTTATAAATTCTTCTTCGACAACCAGAGTTGATCACGGGATATCAACTTCGCCGAGCGGATGGCGCGTCGGCTTTTCACCACTGCGACCCAAGATCAAAGCCTCCCCATCGTATGACATAGACCCACATCTGTAGAACCTCGAATGTCATGTTCCATGTTTTAAAATTATGTATACAAAAGACATCGCTTTCTTGAATTGTCAAATTGCATTGCATAGGGACTACATGTATCTACCTCTTATCCTTTTTATTGATTTTGCATTACAACTCAATGAGAGTCAGTCATTACAGAGATCAGACACAGGCTATACTTTACATTTGAAATATAACATCATCAACAAATTCTAATAGCTGCATGAACATTATTCAAAGTGTCGTTGCTTTAACGAAATCAACCATCACAATTAATTAAATGCTGAGATAATAATGTACACAGTGTGGCCATGCCAAGCAACGCTTCCTTTATTGCTGCAGTACTGAGGTGTCATAATACATGCGTATATATATATAATATATATATTAATATATACAATACTCATGACGTCATTCTATTGTCGCCTCAACGTAATCGCAAACGCATTCAATGGGCTTATTAAATATTCAGATACCACGTTGCAGCATAATTATTCAATTAATAATTATAATTATATATATATATAGACCTATATGTACCGCAGAAAACGTAATAATAATTAATTGAATAATTATGCTGCAACGTGGTATCTGAATATTTAATAAGCCCATTGAATGCGATTGCGATTACGTTGAGGCGACAATAGAATGACGTCATGAGTATTATGAAAACGATAATTACGTCATTAGATTAGTAAGTAACAACGATGGTCACGTTTATGTCTGTTGGCAAACGCAGCGATCCACAATTCGACTTCAACTGCTTAGTCAGTCTGTCGCTTCTTTGTCCAGATAACGCTTCAAGTCCTCTTCAATCTTTGCTGGTATATCACTCGCTTTTGACGGGAGCGTCTCTGAAGTGCCAAATGGCGCTATATAATTGTTCGATTACAATTACGATCATTCGTTCATTCTTACTGAACATGGCAGCCGACTGTTAAATTCGACTACTGTAATAGCTTATCAACAATCGTTCATGCTGCACTTGCAATCATACTGCTCTACAGTCAACTTCAAATTAAAGGAAATTTATTATTATTATTATTATTATTATTACTATTATCATAATAATAATAATAATTATTATTATTATTAAGGCCCGCACACCAACACTCCCGGATGGTGATGTATCGGCCTTGACCAGTCAGAAGGTCTGGGACAGACCCTTGATATACATTGACAAAGCTGCAGTGTTGTCTTCTAGTAATGACCCACTCAGCCGGACAAGGCTGGGCGCGATGACATCAGCCCATTCTGGAGATTGGCTCTCGACTGTTCCCGTCATCTCTTGCGGGTTAGGTCTGAGCAATGAGGCCGTGAGGGTAGTGGTGGGCTTTCACCTGGGACTCAACATCTATGCGCCGTATCAATGTCAGTGTGGAGAAACCGCTGATCCGGGAGGACATCACGGTCTTGTTTGCAGACATTCGACAGGAAGAGCGGCCCAACACTTCTCCTTGAATGATATTATCTGGAGAGCCCCTTTAAAGGCAGACGTTCCATCCTCGAAGGAGCCACAAGGTTTGATCCCGAGCGACGGAAAGAGATCGGATGGAGCGACACTCCTCGCTTGGGCGAGAGGCAAGTACATCGCTTGGGATGCAACAACTATCCACACATGCGCCGCCTCCTACATCCACCTGTCTTCGGCAGTGCCTGACGGTGCATCTGAACATGCTGCGGACCGAAAGTGTTCCAAGTATTCAACTTTTCCCACACACATGACTTCGTTCCCTTGGCATTCGAATCACTGGGCCCCATCAATCGCGCTGGACGCGAGTTCTTGACGGAGTTGGGTCGCCGCATGACCGCCGTATCAGGAGATCCTATGGAGACCGTGCACTTGTTTCAACGTCTCTCCATTTGCACTCAAAGATTCAACGCCGTAGCGTTCAGAGGCACGTTCAAACAGCCCACAGGGATCGACAATTATTATTATTATTATTATTATTATTATTATTATTATTATTATTATTATTATTATTATTATTATTATTATTATTATTATTCTTACCATTATTATTATTATTATTATTATTATTATTATTACTATTATTATTACTATGATTATTATTATTATTATTATTCTTACCATTATTATTAATATTATTATTATTATTATTATTACCATTATTATTATTACATTTATATTAAGCCTCTAATACACAGTTCGTATTTGTCCAAATCAAAATCAGCACGAATAGTTGACGCCTGCACAACTTAGACAGAAAGCCAATGCCAAGATGGCCAACCCAAAGACAACGATCCCAACAACGATGTAAGTAACGGGCGTCTTCCTGTCTTCATACGTTGGGTTGCTTGGAGGGTAATCTACAGCAAATTATAACACAGGCAGAAATATTATTAGATTTTATTACAACCATAGAAGATTCACAAGCGCAATGTAGGCCCCTATATCTAAATGGTTAAAGTAGATTAGATTAGGCTGACTAGTCCTTCCATTCGCTAGGCGACGACGTTAACTATAATTATTATATGTAGAACTTCATGGGCGCCTTGCACGGCTGCCGTGCAGTTAGATTCAACTCCTGTAATAACTCGTGAAATCGAATAGAGCTGTGTTGCATCGCAAAAATACAGTTTTATTGTATATCTTATGAGCTTCTTGGGCGCTACATAAATGAAGACAAGGTATTATAAGTACGCTCTCCTGCAGTCACCTGTCAGTGTCAAATCCTCAGTCACGCTCTGCCATCTATCGGTGGTTTCGCATCTGGCTTCTGGAACGTTCGTCGCTCTGTTCCTCTCCGCAGGAACTCGAAATCTAGTAACACATCGAAGGGCTTGGTCTTCGGAAAGCTGTTCCGTCGAGCGGGAAAAGGACCGGCTTATGGTTCCGCCTGTCTGTTGCTGAGGCGGAACGCGTTCCACGTGAGTTCCGTTACTGGGGTACAGCCAGGTCATCGTCGCCCTGACAACGCGGCCCCCGAATGTCAGCTCGCAGCGATAGACCAGCTCATCGCTTTTGCTGTCGCTTTCGCTGGGTCCCACACGAGTACGTTCACACGATGGAATAGACTCTGAAAAAGCATGCTCTCAATAATGACGTCACTGAAGAATTTTTAAATGACGTCACCTAGAAACGGTTATTGTTAATGGTCGTCACTTAAAAACGTTACCAGGAGTTGACGTCACTTACATAGATAAGCTAATAGTTGAAAGCACATCACTTAAAAACGTTAATTGTTAATGACATCATTTAAAAAAGTTACTAGGAGCCGACGTCACTTACATAGATAGGTTAATAGTTAAATGCCCATCACTTAGAAACGTTAATTGTTAATGGACATCACTTTAAAAAGTTACTAGGAGTCATTACTGCCTCACTTACATAGACATGTTGGACCAAGAGCTCACCTCTGTCTCTTAGATTCACCGTCTTTTCCATGATTCATGCTCTGTTGCGTCAGCTTCGCACTGTTTCCCGCTCGCTAACTCCAGACGCCACAGCTACCCTTGTTCACGCCTTCATTACTGCCCGACTGGATTACTGTTACTCACTCTATGCAGGCCTTCCAACTGGGTGTTTGCGGTGCCTGGAGCGGGTTCTGCGTTCTACTGCACGTCTTGTTGGACGCATTCCTAAATTTGGCCATGTCTCCGGCGATATGCTGGATGTGCTCCACTGGCTCCCCCTCCAACAGCAAATCTCGTACCGTATCATCTCTTTGGTATGGCGGTCCTAGTTAGGTCTCGCCCCTGCCTATCTTCGCGATCTCTGTTACTCTACTTTGAGTGTACTGGGTCGCCGCTTTCAACGCTCTACTGAGCGAGGCATGCTCATTGTCCCATTTGCCTGTACAACTACTAAACAGATTCGTGCCTTGTCGGTGGTTGGCCCCTCGCTCTGAAACATGCTCCCGTTGGTGTTGCGGTTGTCACCTATAGGGTCCACTCAGACTCATTTTATACGCGCCTTAAAAGTGTTCTTTTTAAATGTGCTGGCGTCGGGAGCGCTCCTGAGAAGTAGCCTTGAAGGGGCGCTAAATAAACAGTATGTAATGAATGAATGAACAGATATACGTTAATAGTCAAAAGCACGTCACTTAGAAACGCCGATGGTAACTGTTAATTATTGACGTCACTAAGATACGCTGATAGCTACAGTTAATGGACGTCATTTAATTAGCTTGTTATTTTATGGCAGTAAAGAGGATTATGACTGATGACAAGAGAATCGGGAGATCATAAGAACGATGTCACAAATTACTGCAGTACTAATTTTTTGAATATGATTGTTAATTTGATGTGGTGGTTACTTTTATGATGATCACGATCATGACGATGGTATTCGTCGATGGTGATGACGATAATATCTAGCTGATAGAAGATTCCCGTTACTGATAACAATAGACCCTTCACGGAGAAAACGCACCGAGTACAATCAGCGAGGCGCTCAACGAGTCGACGTTGGCAATTCTACAGACGAACAGACCAGCATCGGACATCAGTAGTTTACCAATGAAGAGGTCACATCCAGCCGTTTCATCGATTCCATATCGATCTCGAAATGGTTGGGAAACCCCTGCGTAGTTCCGAAAGATCGATTCGTTGTTGATTGATTCCATCTTTAACCATTCAACTGACGAACAACCCTTGATACCAGACGAACATTTCAAAGTGGTCGATGCTCCAACGATGGCTACTATGTTGTCGGGACCTCTGCTGATCTGGCCAGTAACGCCTGCAGAGGTTAGAGGTCATAGGTTAGAGGTCAGAGCAAGCGTTAATTAATGGTGAACTGTCACAATTAATAGGCCACAAAAACGTTTGGGCAAATGCATGGGTTCTTTTATTGCAAACTCCTAGCTTCTAAAGCGCCATTTTCTTCTCCCTCTGTACCGGGTCTGTGGAGGCACTTGGTAGGGAGGCTGATGTCCGACTCCTACGTGCTGTGATGGCGTCTGATATCAACGTTTTGAGGCCACTATTTCCTCCGATTGAACGGTACTCGCCTGCTCGGTGCTCCTTAGTATACAACCTCCGACCCAGGGCTCATTCCTTTCAACTACCTACTAAAGACAAAAGATAGTTTATATCCAGAGTTTTATTTAGGTATTAGCCAATTTAAGTGTACGCTATTACGCAATTGTGGTTAAACTAAGCCAGTGTATAGGCTCTATAATGTTTCTCATCAGGATGGCCCAAAGGGGCCAGGAATTTATTGCTAAACCTACCTGCTGATTGGAGAAAAGTAAGCAGCGTTAGGCCTACCACGAAAACTGTCATTCTGCTCAAACTCAAAGTCTAAAACAGCTCAGATCGTTCGTAAAATCCACACTAAACGCGGAACTGTTCGTCAATTCAAATTAGCGAGCATTGATACAAAGTCCAAAAGCTGCTACCAATTAAGCTGCAAAGTCCAAAAGCTTCTACCAATCTACATGTATTATTGCACACTGACTGTAATTTCGTTGTTTGCTAAGTCGGCCTATGTTAATACAATTATTATAGACATACAATGTATGTAATAACATGATGGTAATAAACATTATGGTTATGATAATTATAATTTTTATTATTTCTTCTGTCATAATGAGAGATGAGTCATTCTTTTACGTCTGACTGAGGAGCATGCTCAATGTTGCAACGCGTTACTATTAGTTTTAACGTTTTATTCGCCGTTTAGTTTGCCCATTATGCGTCACTTTCAATAGAGATAGCTGACCTCCCTGGCCGCAGGCACGTGTCTCTACCCCACCCCTACAGCTTAATAATAATTATTATTATGCTCAACAATACACACTATAAAATCTATCCTAAGTGCGACTAAAACTAGAATCGTAGATATTATACTGGCTGTGTAGCATTAACTCCATTATCACACATAGATCGATCATTGCTTACTATAGTAACTGTCTATACCATTTCTGTTGTACTCTATCTTCTTTTGGCCAAGGTTGGACTGAAAGCGCATCTGAGTAGACTTCTGAAGAGGCGCTATATCAAGTTTGATTGATTGATTGATTGATTACAGTAGTGTACTTTTCGTTGACAGGCCATCAGTAAATGCAGTTCACTTTTGCAATGATAGCCTATAGCCCACAACATTTAGTGCAAGCATAATCCACTGAAGCTAGGCACTGTGTGCTGTAGGGACCCGGATGTCCATCACTCAGAGTAGCTCAGCGCTCGTGGATAAGTTGGTGCCCAGCGCTTAGCTTACAAATGGTGCTTTAGAAGTTTGAAGATAACGATTACGATCGAAGTTCCGGCGATACTATGGCTGTGTGTTCACCTCTGTATGCATCTCAGATCCGGAACCTCGTAAGCCTATTTGAAATCCGCCACCTAAATAAAAAAAATTCAGACATCAACCACACAGCCTACATTTTATGCTTATCCGAATGGCAACCAGCGATTATATCTGTTATTGATCCACTTGGCTTCACTTATATATGCTTCCATTTTAAATTTATTTAAATATTTTGAGATCCGGCACCTCAGAATAAGAAATTTATATTATACCTTGAGCAATTCGGAAATTTCTTTAATCACAATTGCTCAGGACATTTAATGTCCTATGATCATTTGTAGGCCAACTTGTAAACTTTGAAATGAGGACGACATCTAACACAAGCAATTGTACTAGCTAATATCGTCCATGCAGGGCCCTATGTATTTCCGGCAGGTTCAACCATTTGATTTAAGAAGTAGGACTAGGCCTACTCTCACACCAATACCCATGTCATGTATCAGCTGTTGACGGGAACCCGTTGGTTAGTTCCACTCTTGTAACTCTTTTCATCTTTTCACCGGGCACCGAAAGGAAACGAGAGGATTGGCTATTGCGGACTTGATTTGGCATAGCGCCGGTGAATAAGCTGGTCTCTCTGACGTGGCTTTTATGGGCGCTGAGAAATTTTCGAGGATTTACATTACATTGCATTACTGAGCAGAGTTTCGACAACGGATATATTTTATTAGATCATAATGACATTTAACATCATTCAGGCCAGTGCGTCTCTGAGTAGATATCTTTAAGAGGCGATATATAAATGCTCGATTTCATCACATTACGATATCTACATCAATAACGTTTGTGCGATAGTTTTGTTGCTAGGGTGTTGCATAGGTGAACCAAAGGTCAAGGTTCAAATCCTTATGAAGGCAGAAAGACGTCTTGACAATACTGCAACATCTGAGCCCCTAGCGAGTATTGCTGGTTGGAAGATCAGCCTCGGCACATGATTGTGGCTCATGTGCCGAGGCTGAGAAAATCAAGTCGCTAACAATTCCTTATTGTTGGCATCAAGAGACAACTCTTCTTATAAGCCTATGTCCCACTACATCATCATCATCATCATCATCATCGTCGTCATCATCATCATCATCATCATCATCATCATCACAGCTTTCGACATCAAAGCATTCGAGATCAAATGAAAACAGTGAAAAGACTCTTTTAATTTCAAATGACAAACAATTAAAAATCGGCCAAATTAAAATTAAGAACTTGATTATCTTCTGGACAATGTTTACCTGAAATTTGAAATAAAAGTTTCGATTTTTTAACACAATTCTTCTGTCGTGGTGTTTCACCGGCAAACAGACAGTAACCGAATAATGGATTAAATAATTAATTAATGCCTGTTAGAAATTAATACAGACGGTCACACTGTAATCAACTGTAACAAACAAGGGTAATATTGTAATATCATAATCGTAACAACATCATACATGCTCCATCAGCGCCCAGAGGAGCAAAGGCAAGAGTGAAATACCCTGGATGACACTATTTTTACAACTTTTAAGAAGACAATAGGAACAATGAGCTGTTAGGCATGCCAGGTTAGCAAGGCGTCAAACCTTTCACTGGTGGGAAGGTGGCAATATTTTCCAGCAAGTAGCGGCACAAGGTGTCGAAAATGCCTGAGCAAAATGAGTACATGTGTCAGGCTGGTCTCAGGAAGGGGTTCAGGTTCTATAGAAATTCGTTTGCATGATTAAATGTCATATTGTGCATTTCTTTAGCATACAAACACTGAATTAGGTTGAAAAAATCTTAATCTTGCTCTTCACAATCAGTCTCGAGCGCTACATAATACTCGAGAAGCCTCGAGGTTAAGTTTAATGTATTAATTTTCCTGGGTATTGCACATAAAAAGATCTCAAATTTGACATACTTGAACTTTTATTCTCAAATTTGTGTGGTCTTCAGTCAAGGCTCAACAAAAATATCACAAAGATATCAGTGGGCCTGAAATGGGTGTGGGTCGGCTATTTGACACCTCTGTGAACCACCCATTCTTTTCAAAGGCACTAAAATCATGAAAATCTTGGAATAAAAACATTGATTATGATTTGGTCTCAACAGCATTTCCAAAAATATTACACAATTAAAATTTGATTAAAATACGATCCCAACTGCAGGAATCCGCAGAACACATTTTCCAAAAAAAATCGCACAACAAAGATTTGATCAAGTTTTGGCTTCAATTGCACGAAATACACAGACACTCAAAAAATATCACACAATCCTTCTACATGACAACACGTTGCACATTGCACAAGCACTTGCATTGTTCAAACGCTTGAAGCACCAAGGCATCGAAAAACAATGGAGGAATGTCTGCAGACAATACAGGGATTTGCATGTTGTTCCTTTACTGTTCTGTGCGAGCCTTGATCGAGAGCGCATCTCAGTAGTCGTTGTCTTGAAGGGGCCCCATATTAAATTCATAGATAGATAGATAGATAGATCAATAAATGGATAGATAGAGATATTAAGGTAAATTGACATAGAATCCAGCTACGTAGATAAGCAATAAGATACTGACCCTTAAATACATAGTTAAGTCACTGACAGATTCAGAAGGATATACCAACAATTGTAATTATTGCCCAAGATGGCACACCAAGACCAAGCTGTAATCACCCGAACAACAAACCCAACAGATTGAGTCTCTTCCTGTTAGCTTCTCTTTAAGTCAACAATATCCACGTCAACTGTCACTATCACACACGACAAAATTTAATGATGAAAACACCCCTGCTGCACAAATACCAAAATATTATCTTTGGTTCTAAACCTCAATGGATTTCCAAACACTAAGCCGTACGACAGTTTTAACCAACGCGAAACTACTGACCATAGGAAACCCTAACAGAACAAACTACCCAGCCACAAAGTGTGGAAAACAGTTTCGGATCATCGCTTCTAACTCAACGCAAAACAGTTTCTCACAAACTAGTTTCGAGTACTCTTACCTACCTCGGAATCAGTATCGCAACAGCAAGACACAATCGTATAATCATCACAAACAATACAAACTCTTTGAAGTGTTATCCAAGAGCTGTCTAAGTACAACCAGTACCAAAGTAAGCTTCCAATAATGATCGGAGTACATTAGTAAACCAGTACCGAAGTAAACTGACATGATCGATGATTGATCATCACACATTAATAAACATATAATTATTTCTGACAGTACTTTCAATGCACAATGCTTGCGAACGCTTCACATGCAAATGTTCCCAAAGACTTAAATCATCTGTTCCTTACACAAGATTCTAAGCTATCATACACTTATCTAATGACTTGAACAGCTTCAATATCAGAATATAAAAAAACAAAGTCAACAAAGTCTGAATGCTTCTAATGGAATTATAGTCGAAGTCTTAATCCGTAAGATAACCCAAGATTAACTTACCCCTTCATCTCACATTGCTGCTACCCTAGACACATATTCTAGCAGTGCCCTTACGGTACAGTATAAAAGCCACAAAGGATTTACTGAAATACTAAGCAAAAGATACAAAAATATATTTTACTCAAGCACCACTCACTGTGACTATAATCAATTTCAAATAACAGCAATTACAATTGTAACAATAGCTTTCTATTGCTCCTCTACTGATAGACTCATTGGAGGCGTCAACATTCTGACAACCACACGAAACAATGACAAGCTTCTTATGAACCACTTACACTTCTCAATTGGTATTACAGTTACACCAATTAACGAGTGTTAAGCTACAGTAATCAAATGGATATTACAGTTGCAGTAAGCAATGGATATTACGGTATTACAGATACAGTGATTAACATGTGTCACATCATTTTACAGTTATCAACGGATATCATGCTCACAGTAATTATCTAGTATTGCAGCGACAGTAATCAATTTCTTCGTTTACATTAATCAATTCTTACCATTTACAGCAATCAAAGGCTTAAGTTGCACTTCGTGTAATCAACAGGTAAATCACTAATTACAAACACCGACTGCACACTTCCTCTAATTTCATTATTATCATTAGAATAATCATTAATGGCGTACACCTTCCCTCTCCCAAATCTTCCCGTTCACAACTTCGCCAATCGCTTGGGCAACGGTTCGTTTTCAGGTTTTCCCAATTTCCATTTAATTACCAACGCCTAGCTTTTAATATCTTCCAAGAGGAAATTTTCCATTTTCTTTTCTTACAAGACAAGTAAAACATGACCATTGTTTCCACATGGCACAACACAATAAAAAGAATCGTATGCACAAGACAATAGTAACAAATATATGTAGTACATGAGTCATACACGTCATCTTCTATGTACATGTTCCTGAATAGAGGAACAGATTATAGTTACAGTCATCAATGGGTGTTACAGTTATCAATGGGTATTACAGTTATCAATGGGTATTACAGATATCAATGGGTATTACAGTTATCAATGGGTATTACAGTTATCAATAGGTATAACAGTTATCAATGGGTATAACAGTTATCAATGGGTATTACAGTTATCAATGGGTATTACAGTTATAGTATGCAATGAAATAATGACAACTTCAACCGCTCTCATGAGTCACTGACTGTCAAGTTACTTCTAGAAGCTTTACACTGTCATCTGTTGGTGCCAATGCTGATGTAGCACTTGGCTGTGTACTGTGTAACGGCATAATATAAATTGTTGCTATGAATTGTTGTAATTTTCATTACAGCAAGTACAAAAGTATATTTAGGAGAAGCCACAATAAGGGTTTTTTCTTGGTTTATTTCATGCATAAAAAAGGAGCTACAGCAATACATCACAACAAATGGAAATGTACTTCCGTGATCACAGCCACATAAATTGAACTCACACTGTATTTGCAAAGTCCAATGCCTGCGAATGGTCCACATGAAGATATTTCCCCACCCAGAGTCCGGTGATCTGTGTTATGGAATGCATTGTGCTGTGAGTTTACAATTTACACTGAGCAAGGCTTGAAGCTCTTCTACTTTCCACTCTACAGCTGTGCAAATCTATTTTATCATCTGGTAATCCACAACTCTAGACTCCCAACCGCTCTATTACTATTGTGCATTTGAGAAGCACTATCATTTAATGACGAAGCATCATTCGATGGTGCTGAGCAGTCGTGAGTGAAGAGGGACTTGCTCAAGGTCCCTACACAGTAACCTTCTCAGAGAAGGAGGCTCGACCTATGTACCGTTCGAATTAAAAGGAAAGCGCTCTAAAGAATCAGTCGTTTAAGTAAAACATTTAAAATTCCCAAGTCCCAGAGTGCAAGCCAGATTAAGTGCATTGCAGAGATCGTCATGCAATTCAAAGCTTGCACCAGAGTGTAACTCCACTGTTTTTGTAACAACAAATAGCACATACTGAACATTTAAAGGATGATGACAAGTAGTCAGCTCAGATCAACCATGCGATCAAAACGACCATGAGAAAAAGGAAGATCAGCTTTAAAATCCCTTTCTAGCATTGTAAGGGCATTTGCGCCAGATCCAATCCGTTATGACACCCATATTCATCAACTCCATGAATTTCTGCCTAAGTACAGAAGATCATAAAACTGAGATTGATTAAATTTGATGTAAAAGCAAAAACAACTGAGATTCTAAACAATTAAAAAAGTCCTAAAAAGAAAAAGATCTTCAAAACCTTTTTAAAAAATGCAACAACAAAAATAAAAATTGCACTGAAATTCTGAGCTGAGAATTGAAGCTATACCAATTGTTTCTCATATTGAAACCATAGTAACATAAGCAATTAATCGATAACAAATAAGACCACATTAGTAAGGCCAAGACTTTAAAATGCTGAGCCAGTGACTTCTGGTTTAAAGGCTAAGGCCACATATAATTACATGTAGATACAAAACCAAGGAACCTTCGAATAATAATCTGCATACATTGCACACCGACCACATTAATGGAATATAAAAAAATAAAAATCCATTCATAATTATCTTCATATATACACATTCAACACCAGACACAACATGGCAGGAATAGAACATAGCACATTGACTTCTAGGAATGTAAACAACATCCAGATCCTATAGTGGCTACCATTTACCACACGAGAGCACCCACAAGATGTGTACGTTCTCCTAACCCTGCTGAAACAACATTCAAGCTGTGCCAACATCAGCGTATAAAGTCTCTTGTTGTGGTACATGGTTCTTCTTCGAAACAATATGACGCGGAGCGACGTCCGATGCAAGCTCTGCATAAGTCACCTCCTCCTGGTAAAGAGAAATGCATAGACATGTCAAAAGATGACAATAATAATAAATACTAATCTTTTCTATTGATACATGCATGTAGCTGGACGCAGTGGCGAAGCGGTATGCTCTGTGCCTCGATATTCACAAACAAGTAAAAACATGATAATAATAGTATTTTTATTCGTACATGCATGTATTGGGATGCGATTGTATAGCAGTATATTCTGTGCCTTTTAACCCGAGTTAGGGTTCCAGGTTTCGAATATACTCAAGCCACTGTATTTAATCTTTTTTTTTATATAGCATCCCTTCAAGATATCTACTTAGAGGCGCTCTCTGCTCTGGCTATAATGATGTTAATGTCATGGTGAACAAGTAAATAGGTCTGTTAGCAAAACTCTGCACAGAAAGCTGGAAGAGTTGTCAGTGGTGGGCCCTGCACAACCAACAGATTCCCGTCAACAGCTAACAGATGGCATGGATGTTCAGAGTCTCTGGGCCAACTGTGTAGCACCCTAAGACGAGTTGCTAACACGTTAATGTCGATGATGAAGTAAATGGGAAACTGCTTAACTCATCGAATTCCCAAAATAAGGCTGCACTGGTCAGATTCTAATGTTTATTTCATAGGCCTGTAAATGTCACAAAATAGACAATTAACATGCTGCCTATCCAATGTCGAGTAAAATTCCCCTTCCCTGGTAATGAGAAATCTATCTTTCACATACATAATTATATGCTGGTACTAAGTAACACAGCAAACTTCCTATTCTATGACAATATCCTCCCACTTGCTAATAAGATCTGACATGTAAGAAAAAACAGAACCAGGAACTGACAACTGCAACTGGTTTAACAGTCCACCTTAAGTGCTCACTGTATGTACAATCATATCTGAATTAATTAGGATATATTTTAAAAGGTTCTAAAACACACATACAACTAATTTAAGATGACCTAACACATGAAGGAACCTGAACTACCATTTGACACTCAGATCCATTACTTAAGAGGAACTGGACAACTATACAACATGCATAATCCTCCCCCACTGAGGGTTAAACTAACTACTGACTTCACTCCATCCACCTCTCACTCTCTAAACGTGCTTCTTTTCCCCCGGGGTTTCCATGCTGAGAGCGCCTCTGAATAGTCATTCCGTGAGAGGCGCTGTATAAATCTAAAGATACACTATCTGTGAATGAACTGCAATACTCCAACAATTTATAAAGATCCATTTTAAGAATCAAGTGAGAAATCCTTACATTATATAGACATATTCAATGAAAGAACTTAAGCATCCTTACCAAACACAGATCTATTCTATTTTGAAACTGAAGTGTCTCGACAACACAAGTCAAACAGTAATGAACATTAAAGTCTGCTTTATCCCTTAACATATCGTCAAGAGATGCATTTAATTCTCCTTGCCAAATAACCCTAGAATAAGCTGGCCTTCTGTGCTTGGCCCTTTAGAAGTTCAAAGCTAAAAATTACCACACAATAGGGCTGTGTAATCATGAATTCGTGCTCAAGTGGGGTCTATTAAAACGGTTTTGATGACATTACGAATAACCACGAAGGTCAAAAAACTGTAGTCATTTGCTATGTCAAAATGCTTAGCTCTATCCTGCTTCAAACAATGGATAATTAATTTAAAAGCAGGATGTGCAGCCCAACGGACAAATAAACCTGACACTGTGATGGTGAAGCCATGCATCCGAGGAGAAAACAATTTAACTGAACTAAATACAGCGTAAACCAGGGGTTCCTCATGTAATTAGTTTGAATATTATTATTATTACACATTTGCTAATCACAACCAACTAATGACTAAACATCAATTGATGGCGTTGAGCAATTGTGAGCAAAGGACTCGCTCAAGGTCCCAGTACGGTAATCGTCTCAGAGGTAAATGTTTCACAAACATGTAACAACTAGCATATGTTTCACAAACATTTTGGTAACAAGTAGTATATGTTTCACAGCATGTTGGTAAGCAGATATCACTCATAAATCTTGCACAAACATGCTGGCAAATGAATACCAATAGTAAATCTTGCACAAACATGTTGGTAAGGAGATATCACTAGTAAATCTTGCACAAACATGTTGTTAAGCAGATACCGCTATCAAATCTTGCACTTACGTGTGGGTAGGGATTTGTGGGGGCCGCCCTCTGATTGTCTGTCCGTGGCATAGCCTTCGGAGGAGCGTTCTGGGGGAGTTTCGGAGGCTCACTAGTTGGAGCCGATCTCGGCTTGGCCTTTGGAGCCTTTTGGTCTTTGATGTTACTATAAATATCTGGATTTTCAGTCAATGGTCGCTCCTCCCTGTTGCAAAGTAACATAGAGCTAACTTGATGTAATCGGCAATTTATATAGCGCCCCTTCAAGATATCTACTCAGAGGTGCTCTCTGTGCTGGCCCATATGATGGAAAATGTCATTAAATAGATTAGATGGTTTCACTATTAGGGATGTAAACCTTCAGCTTATGTTGTTATACAATGCATACTGTTTACACAGAGTAAATACTCAACAATTAACTCTGCAAATTATACGACAGATGTATATTGTAAAACATTTCGACATAAGCCCTATACACACATTATATACTGAGTACAAAGACCAACCACTTTCTAAAAGGTACCATACACACCATACAAGCCACATGAACAGAATAAACTCCATTAACATAAAAAACTTTATTGACTAAATACAAACAGTGTAAATAGCATAAATAGCATGCATTGCATAAAAGCAAAAACTGTTTGAACATTAATAAACTGTAGAAACAGCATCAACTAAACAAACGGTGAACCTCAAAAGTCTGGCCTCTAACTAATTGCACTGTATTTTTAGATTTATATAGCACCTCTCACAGAATAACTAGATATTCAGAGGCGCTCCAATTATTATCATAGAACTGTCATCATAAGTATAGTACAAAAAACTTACTGATGGCCGGCCTCTGGATGGGAAAATGAAACCAAAATCATTTAGAAACATAACGAATAACATCTGTTATCAGGTTTCAAATCCAACAATAAACAGTTTCTGAGATGCTATCTTGTCAAACATCTGTCATCTAATCCCGGAACTCAACAGCCTAGCTAATAGGAGTTACAATGTGCTTCTGAATATGAATAGGGTGATTGATAAGACAGAATTGCAATTTCACTTTCCCATATACACAAAAGACTTCTTAACTAAGACCTTTATAATTGTAATGTAATCGAGCATTTACAATTGTAGCAATATATAATTGCTCAAATTAATTAAAAAGTAAATTTTATAATAGTTCAATGAAAACAAAGAGGAAAGTAAATATGTGAACTGGCTAACCTTATTTTTGCTAAAAAACAAAACAAAAGACAAAAAACCCATTAATATTCAGCTGGATACAGTAAATTAATCATCCATAATAATTCCCCACCAACTCCAATTGCTACACATGCATTAAAATGTCTCAGTGCAAAAAAATTATTAAATAGATCAGCAGCAATGATTTTCGATAGGCTATGGTTAGAACTTCGCAGCATATTGTAAATTGAAGTAAATGTAATATTCAGCATTTCATTTGAATTCGAAAGAGCAAATTATGCCATACAGGAACCAACAGACTAATTGTTATTCATTCATCCACTGTTTATGCATGCAGCTTATAACACTTTGTCATGTGACTAAAGATTTTGTAAATTACATTGGTGACTCTTTCAATTAAGAACCCACATGATGTGTGGTACTGCAAACAAAGCTTCAGCTCATATGCTGGCACTACTATGCGTCAAGTCAGAGGATTGTCCGGAAATGCTGTCCAAGAAACAAGAGATGGCTAAGACAGGGAAGTACTTGTGGAATAAGGAAAAAAGCCACCATCAAATTGAACAAACAAACCCAGACTCATCACGTTAACAAACTCACAAATGATGTATATCAACTAAGTTACTTATAACAGCAAAAAATTTACCATTTTCGGATTAAACCATTTCAAAATAACATAAAAAATGCACCACAAACTCAATATAATCCTTAAATAGAGAACCAAATCATCCACTGTTCTGTAAAACGAGTTTGTGTCACAACAAATTCATTTTCTATAAGCAAACTAAGTTTTATCAGAGGAGTATCTCCAGTCAAAGAGTCATATCAGAACGTGTATTGTATTGAAAAATGCTATAACTTGATTTCACGCTACAGATCTTTGAGAATACAATGAGAAATTACCCTTCTCAGAATGGCAACACTTGTATCCAGGACAGCATGGAACGCAAAAGCAGATGACAATCACAACGATGAGGAGAAGGAAGGCGACACCAACACCCGCTCCGATCATTACTGTTAAAGGGAAAGGAAGTGGACTAGTAGTCACTGTTGTGGTAGATGTACCTGTAACACTACCATTATGATCTGACACAGCATACAACAGAAAGTTTGTTAGACATGCAAGCATTAATATTCAAAACAAAAGAATGCTGTTAAAATCATTTTAGCATATTTATTATGCCAATAGAGAAAGCCACAGCATAAGCATAAGCACTAGGGATGAACCGAGCTTGAATTTCTTGCCGTGTTCGAGTACAGAGTCATGCGAGATGAATTTTGTCAAGTCTGAGTCGAGTTTAGAATATTTAAAAAAGTCTCATTCTCTTGATTTTTAGTTTGGCAACTTAAATGAATTTTTTTAGTTAGAAGTGTCTTAGTATACACTTAGAAGTAGTTACTAGTGAGATTAATAAAAGCAGAAATTGTTTTAGTTAGGTAAATCGTCTTTTTGTAAATAAAATAACAGAATTTGTGTTTTTTGTTAGGTCAATTGTCATTCTGCAAATTAAAAAATCCGATTATCGTTAATCCTTGTTTGTCAAGTCTGAGTTTATGACAAGTATTACGAAACTTGGGTGGAGTCGAGTTTCGGTTCATCCCTAATAAGCGCATAGTTAGTAAATTTGCATGTATGAGCCTGTGTAACATAAAGGTATGTATCACATGATGCACCAGTACTGTCACACAAGTTATGAAAAGGCTCTGTAGGTATATCTGCCAGTACTGACTAGGTAATACATATCTCACTCACTACAGACATAAATGATTAATGAAATAAACTTGACATGTATTGTTAAATTGTGATTTTCTGGCGAATAACAATCATTTGTTTTAGGGTTGAACACTTTATCGACATCAGTTTGTTGAACAATTTAATTTTTACGTTAGTCCTCAACTATTTGTGGTCTGGTCTATCATTTGCCCAGGCGAATAAGAGCCTTGAAATGTGAGATTTGGCCAAGGCAAATTTCCTGCTGATCCCTAATATATGTAAAAAAAAGTTTTATACCCTAATTGCCATACATGCCCAGATGGGATATGTAAACATAAATCTGGAAATGAGATGATGTATCTTGAATGGATACCAAATTTTAATATTCGGCAGTGCAAAAGCTTGTATACCTGCATGTAAATTTACAGTAAGTGTGCATGAGCCAGTCTGTATGAAACTACGTATGTATGCCATGCATACATACGTACGAATATTTGTTAGTAAAAAGCACAAACATAGTAAATATTTACATGCTAATAGGTAAAAGAAACCACACGAATCCAGAAACTACAATTGAAACAACTACAGAGCCAACTACAGAAACAACTAGTAACTACAAAAACTATTATAGAAACTACAACAGAAATCGCTACAGAATCTGCTACGGTCTAATCTACATTAAGCCGAAACGACCTCAAGACAATGTAAGACGGTGTTTTCCATTCTCATTACTTTAAGTACTCAATTACTTGCATAAAACCATGACTTCTGGCTCTAATCTAATTTACAGGAGTTCAACTTGGCTTAATCAATAGATCACCAGTTTCATAGCAATTTCACTTACAGGACTGCCTCGGCCCAACACCGGGTGTTTGCTGTTGTAGATCCCTCTGCTTGTAATAACCTTCTACCCTCATGAAGGGCATACAAAATGTGATCCAGGCCACACAACCGCAACCCTACCGTGAATTGATGCCTTTGCCAAGAGATATTTTATTATGCAATACGACTTTGTTTAAATTGCTGCTACAATTTATACCTTTTGTAAGCTATTGTGATCTTACTGGCATATTAATAAAGAATATACTCACTTGCTTACTTTTTAGTGGAAAATTATTTCTAGTTTTGGGTAAAATAGTCTCAGTTTGAGGCAGAAGTCTTAGTTTAAAGTAGAATACTCAGTGTTTAGGTACAATAGTACTAGTTCAACAGAAATGAATAATATATCCATTTGCAAATCCAGATGACTGAAGTGGTAGACTAGGATATATCTGCACGATTAATTGTAAGAAACTGAAGGAAGTAGAATTAAAGTCAATGCAAGAAACGTACCACTACCTGTGTTGTTGACCAGGAACTCGTCTGAAGTTGCATGGTATCTTGTGTCCCTCACGACATTCATTGCAACACATCTGTACTGCTTTGAACTGACAACACTCACAGAAAATTTACTATCGTTCTGATTCTGAATATCCTTCCAAGTGTCATTGGCGTCCGTTTCCTGCCATTTAAAAGTTGGTGATGGATGTCCATTTGCAGTGCAGGTTATTGGAGTCCTTGGAGGGATATTGTAATACGATGGCGATAAGGTAACATTTCTAACTGAATCTGAAACAGATTATTAGACATAACTGGAATTAGTATTTGTACACTGTCACTTCAAAATGAAGAGTGTGTAGGTCTCAAAACATGAAATAAAATGCAACAGAATTGATAAAGGAAAAAAAAGAGGCTGAGAAGTTCATACCACAGGTTGTAATGCCACTTACTTCAAAACAATGGATAGGCCGACCACAGGAAAAATACTATGCAAGATGGTATAATTATGAGTCGTGGAAAAACAAAGTCACCGTATGCAGACCATGATTTCCTGTCCGTGCTCATCAATTTATTGCACAAAATTTTTCAGGTTTTTGCAGCTTAGAAAAAAATATATGCTATAGTACAGCTCATTCTGACCTGCATGCAAAGAATGATGAAAATTAAATTCTTCAACTTATCAAATGTTCAGTTATATTATTCCATAATGAAGTTCTTGAAAACAAATGGAAATGAGCATTCTCAACATTATCAACGAAATACTTACAGAGGACTTTGATCATCGGTGTTGCACAACTGGTATTTGGAGTGTTTGCAGCCAAACCTAAAATATCACTTCCAAACTCCTTATTTGCAACTGTAAATGACGTGATGCAGGTGAATGATGGAACTTCAGGAACGGAAGCATTAATGAAAAAATAACGACTTATGGTTCTTCCATTTACTACGCCATTCGAAGCATCTGTCACTCCTTTCCAGACCATTGATGGTGTGCTTGTTACATTGAATGACACCGAACAGTTCAGCTGCAATCGATCTCCTTCGACCACGTCATTCAGAGAAGTAAGTGTCGTCTTACATTGAGGCTGGCTGTCTATAAAAATACATCATATAAAAATACAATTCAAAGATCAGAACATCATTACAAAACTTCAGAAAAATCCTCTCGATTGACAGTCAAATCCCAGCGAGGACAGAAATTTAGTTCAACAGTAATGTGTGCTTCGGCTATAACAAGTATACTGTTGGTGGGAAGATGACACGGCGAGGAAGAGGTCTGGTCTGGCTGCTTTCGTATACTGAGGTCAAGAATATAATGAAGCTGCTAACCATCAATACCAAGTAGAAATTTTTCAGTAAATGTTGATCCACCAAAGAATCAGCCAAAAAAAAGAAGATGGGGATAGTCTGAAAAATTCAGATCCAAACATTTAAAAACCATTTGGTTAATTGGTTGTATGCAATGACAAATGCCATAACTTGGCGATGGGTAAGGTCTCCATTGTGAAGATTAACTCTCTGAATAACCCTAACCCAGCATATAAGTAGATATGCGAGTATATGTATACAAATTCATGCACTGACATACGGATAAACATCATGTCTCTCCACACACTAATTAAAACACATACAGTGAGTTAACTAAATTTGGACAGAGACTCTGTCAAAAAATCATGTATAGTATATATTACAGTTATATTTGCTAAGTGCAAACATATGTAATATATATATATACAGTACATACAAAAATTCATTATACAATACATGGGAAGTAAATCATATGACTGAGGTTACACAGAAAAATATAACTCACCCAGTATAAAAAGATAAGCAGATTTAACGGTTTGAATTCCTGAAACGACAACACTACAAACGAATCGTCCGTCGTCTCCCAGTTCAACGTTTCTTATAACCAAATCACAACCGGATGAATTGTCAACGATGTATCGATCTTTATACTCGCCAAGTATTCCCAGGCCATCCTTGAAAATATTCTTCGGCTCACCATGACTCTGCTTCTTCGACCAGTCAATTTTACTACAGCCTCTAAATGGAGATGCACATTTCAAGGTAACATTTGTGCCAACAACGCTCAATGTGTTCTCAAGTCCTTTCAACTGACTCTCTTGAGCACCTAAACACAAACAGAAAATGTTACATAGTTATAATGGTGATCATTTTAGTCTAATTCTACTCAACAAATATATTCAATGAAATAATTACACATCTTCTATACAGCGACTGCTAATATCCTCAACACTGCTCATTTTTCAACGATTTTATCGGGTAAGATCATTCAACTGCCAAATTACCAGGCCTAATTTGAATGGGCACCATATTTAAAGTCATCATGAACCGATTACGTTAGAAAAAGATTTAGCTCTCTGAAATAAGTCAACTCAAGAATCTAACCCGATCAATTCATGGATAAATGAGCTGGATCGAGGCCATACAGTTCCCATTGAAAATTTTTCATCATCACAATACTTTAAACCAGATTCCTTGCTAACACGACAACTTAAAACTTTGTAAAATAAAATCTTCTCGAGGATGGTAGAACAGGAAGCAAACGAACTCGCAATAATGTGACAAATCATGGCCGATCAACCCACTAACGCATAAACGAAAGCCGGCAGCAAATTCACCTCAACATCAACCTATTACTAAATAATTCATAACTGATAAGAAGCCGAGAGAATTTACTTACCCGTATGCGTAAAGAGAAACAGGAACACAATATTTGTCAGGGTCATCTTAAAGCAATTTGTACGGAAGACATCGAACAGACAACATTGCTTCCACCGTTTGACCAACATCACTCTAATTAATCAAAACACTCGCTTACTTCGTTTTAATAGTTTAAATCAGATTCCTTGCTAACACGACAAATTAAATATCCTTGAAATTCAATTTATTTCACCATTTCCATACGAGCCATTATAAACAAATGTTGATCTCACTAATTTGTTGAATCCGGCTTACGCCTAAGACCCGAATTACCGCAGAGTTACCGTCGGTAACAGAAGAATGTCCGGAATGTCCACAATATTATTATTCATTCATACATTACATAGATTTATATAGCGCCGCTAAAGCTACTACTCAGAAGCGCTCCCGACTAGAGCACGCTTAAAAAGAACAGTTCTAAGGCAAGTATTGGGTTCGCACACTACAGAAACAATACTCGGTTGTAGTGCAACGTACTGTCGCATGATTCATTGGGTTTAAATCAGTTCGACTCGGGATGCGTAAGTTATGTCGCTTTTCTGTATTCTAAGATCATGCTACGTACATTTGAGAGTTTTATTCATAAAGAAGCAATCGTAGTTCATATTGCTTTATTACTTTATGAGTGTACATTATTTTACTAACTACTCTGAGGATGTCTGCTGTGTAATTGCTTGTTAAGTTGTTATGCTTATTTTGTGAGTGTACACTTTTTGAACGTTCATATTCTGATGTGATTGTGCCCGCAGTGCTTCTGCATGCGGTTCAATAAAGTACATACTTACTTATATGAAGCCTGGATAAACTGTGAATAAATGTTTATCTCTGATTCTCTGTAAAGTCCTGCTGAAACTGATGAACCCAGTTCGTTAGTTAGTTAGGTAGCGATGATCGCTCTAACTCAGGATTATTCAGTTTCTTTTTTAGCTTGAAGCGCATTCTGTCTATGAAATGGGTACTGCCATGGCCTATACGTCCAATTCAGCTGCATTGTATTAATATATATATATATATATATATATATATATATATACATATATATATATATATATATACATATATATATAATATTTTAAATTTTAACAAATCAGCAGTTATATAGCCCTAATTTTCTCTTCTGTTCTATGTACATAAATGTTATTTCCTGGGGATTGTCTGACTGATTAGTAAACGAAGATATAATAATATTTATTATTGGAAAAGAAATGTCGGCACGTGTCTCTGCGATTAGCGTTTCTCCATCTACTCACTGCGTCATTCGATAGGGGGCGACAGACAAAACACAAACTCACGCGAACTGCCTGCCGTTGGCAGTAGATGACGGTCACTTTCGCTAGTAAGCCGCAAGAAATATTACAGAACGCTGGGACGAGGATAGGAGGGACAGTGTTAGGTGGTGCGCAATAGGAGGTAGAGAGAGAGAGAGGAAAGAGAAGGGGAAGATTGGCTGAGTTGGATGTAGTGGATGCGAGAGGAGGGCAAGGAATACAAATCTCTCCTCTGACCCTTTCAGGAAGCTGAAAACCTCCCTCGGACAACCGTTTCTTTAACCCCTCAGATTCGACACAGCGCTCGTGAAATCTCTTGTGTTCTGCGCCTGGATTTCTAGTGGCGCTTTAGAAGTTCGAAGATCACGATTACTACCACTATCATTACTACTAACAGTGACACTAAGACTACCGCTAACACCAACAATTAAACAAACACTATAGGAACACCAAGCCACACTCTCGGTCCACTGCCTACTTTCCCAGAATAGCACAGATACAGTGGCGGTCAGTTTTAGGATAATGGTCATCTACGAGGGTGAGTCTGTTAATTGCGCCTGCCGACCACTAGTGGACGCAACTTGCTGACCACTACTGACCACATCGTATTGCGTGAAGAGCCGTCCGTTAATTATGGCGACGACCGGGGGCTAAACCAACGATGCCGAAGCAATTATTTCCAACGACGACGAGTTGTCTCATCATCATCATCGTCGTCGTCGTCGTCATCATGATTACAGCAATTGGAGTAATCATCCGCATATCACGTCATTATCGTTAGCGTCATTATGGTCGCTGACGTCATGCACGTCTAAGCTCTCTTCTTCATCATCGGCATTAGAACAATTTGAGACTCATTCACCTTTAGCCTATATGCTATACTGTTCAGTGTTCACTGTCTTGTTAAGTGATGTAAAATATTCGTTAGTGGCATCAATTAAACGTGTGCAGAGACCGTCCTGTGTAGATATCTTTCAGGGCTGTTAACAATACTGGAAAAAAGTATTGCAATACCAATACCAATACTTTTCTTAAAAGTATTGCAATACCCATACCAATACTGTCACCAATACTTTTCGACGAGCAAGTTTCCTGTAAATTAACACAAAACATGTGCTAAAGAAAAAAGTATTATTTTTATATAAAAAAATTCAGTACAATTGCAATTATTATTTCACATATCAAAGATCAGTATATTTATAATAATGATTTTTACATTAAAAAAATCAGAATAATTAAATTATTATCAAAATTATTATTTTAAAAATGTGTACTGTATACTCAAGCGTGCTACACGATGGCCTATCGGTAATGCGCTTGCTCGCATGCGGTTGCGGGTTCGACTTCGTGTAACGACCCTGGGCAAGTTGTTTGAGTGGACGTGCCTCTGTCACAAAGCAGCAAGCTGGGAAGTAAACGGCAAGTCCTGCGATATCACTGGCCCCGGGTCCAGTACCTTGGGATTCGTCCATTGCCGGTTCAAGGGCCTAGGAAAAGGAGATGGGCACCTCTCCAACGTTCCGTTGCAATACGGGCCGGCTTTACTATTCAAGGATGGGCGTAGAGGCGCAGGCGGCGGTCTCGCTTGACAGATGGGAGAGGACACCCAATGAGAGGAGTAGGAAATGTGGGGTGACACACGTGTAAATGAACCCCTCTCTGTAAAAGGTGGAGGACTTGTCCCCTCCTCCCAACCCCCAGGATCGCCTCCCCTTCGTAGAAGGGGAAAACACTATCCGATCGTCTCTCTATTTATAGATTCGTTGTATTCATACCATAGAACGTAGATTGCAACAAAAGACAATTTTCTGAGCGTGATGATTTAATTTTATTTTTCACCATTTCTTGATAACAAATATTTCAAGTGGAAAAAAATATTACAATTTTTTATAACGGTGAGAAAAAAGTATTGGTATCGCGTATCGATGACTGGCTAAAAAAACGTATCGCGATACACATACGATACTGCAAAAAGATCGCCGATACTAAAGTATCGCGATACTTTATCGCGATATTAACAGCCCTGGTATCTTTATATAAATGTTACATTACATTATATTAACCCTACCGTGACTCGTATTGTCACCGTCCTGATTCAAAGGAAATTGATATATCATCTCAAAGCAATCGTGTCTTTGAACACGTTCGAAGAAAACTAAACGTTTGCATTCCCAATAATTCACACTGTATTTCCTTACAACGTCGCTTTATTACACCCTAGGCCTTTATACCAAACTAAATCTTCAATAGACTTACTCCAATCCTACATCACCTTGCCCCGCACACCTTTTCTTGTCTTTATCAATCGTATATTTTACATGTACTCTTTAGGTAACTATACCAATAATCTATTACCATTGCCTCATCTATTCAGTATGCCTATCTTCTCAGAAGAATTTACAGAAAACACACAGACTTTCTACCATTCCAATCTATCTTACCCTTCGTTACCCTACCCTTTTTTAGCTCAAGTGTACCCAACCAAATCCTACCGTACCATACCTTTATTTACACTAGTTGATTACATAAAATGCTTGAAGAGGGAGGGGTAGAGGCAAGGTGGCTTGACTGGCACCCCTTTCGCTTACCGCTGCCTTTCCCGTTACTCAGTACGTCCACACCTCCTTACTCCTCTCTCTCTCTCTCTGCTTTCTCTCTCTGTCTCTCTATCTCTCTATGTCTCTGTCTGTCTGTCTGTCTCTCTCTATCACTATATCACTTCGCACTTCATGCAGTCCTACCGCCAGTACATCCTTGCCCGACTGCTCCTTACCTTCAACTTCCAAGCTTTCCGATACTCGACGAAATCCGCCTCATCAGCTGATCCGCCTCTTCTCTCATTCCCAGCATCTCTTGACCACCCCTCTAACACGACTCAACGCTCCCGAACACGCTTGTGCCCATCACTTAGCTTTTCAGCAGCGATTAATAAATGCTGAGTTTGCTATTACGATTCAATTTCTTTGTTAATAATATTATCACGCGGTCTGTGTCTATGTAAAAGATCAGGGTATACACTTAAAAATTGACATCGTGACATTCAGCTTGAACGAGAGATTATATGAAGAGATCATTCTCCTGATTAAAATTGTTTCTTTATCCGGTGCGAGATTCCTATGCTCGCCTGTAAAAATGGTTAAAACACCGTGGAGCTTCTGCGGCCGGAAATTCGGCCTCGCAACCAATGTTCCCTCTAATATTTTTGAGACGTTGTGATATTGTTGGGCACGAGATCGAAAACTCAAGACCAAGACTGAGACCAAGACCGAGTGGTCCGAAACCAAGACCGAGACCGAGTGGTCCGAGACCAAGACCAACACCGATACTGTTTTTTAAAATAATCAATTCAATTTATTAAAACGGAATAACACGCTTAAAACATCATTTTTTTGTTGCGTGACAGGCATTCTTAGCCACTTCCATATTTCCGTAATCGCCTAAAGTCCGCTCGATTGTTGTCAGCCATTATTAGTCTATAGACTTTTTGTCCTAAATCTGTGCCTACTCAGATATGATTTTTGAAAGTAAGCATGAGCGCCGATAATGAAGCCGCAAGTACGTCACCACTGATCAGTCATCATCAGTCATCAACAATTACGTCGTCTGGTTGGTAAAACTATAGCCTCAATAGGCTAATAATGGCATAGGCAAACTAATTAATTTGTAGCTGGCACTGACAGAAATTCCGAACATTATGCGAAAACTTTCCAGTTATGCGAAAACCAGCAATTTATGCGAAAACCGCCAATTCATGCGAAAAATTGCATAATCGTATAATCGTATAAGCCACGGGGCCCTAAGTATACGATATGTAAATGCCTTAAGACATCAGAACAAATAGATTATTCCCAAGACCGTTCCTATAGAACCAAGACCATGACCGACGCATTCGAGACCTAGACCGAGACCAAGACCAAGACCAAGATCGTAGTTTTCCGATCTCGATACTAGTGTTGTTTTAATAATGTTTTAATTTTAGTTTTAGTTTTAGTTATGATTGTTTAGCAATAATAGTTTTAGTTTTAGTTGTAGTTTCTATGTCTCAATTATGGTTTTAGTTAGTTTTAGTTTTGTTAAATAAAGTTTTAGTTTTTGGTTGCTGATTTTAGTTTAAGTAAGCTAATTATAGGTTAGCTTAAGTATGCTAGTTACAGCTTTAGTAATTTAATATCAATTTAAGCCATTTTAATTATTCTTTAATTCTAATTTGATTATAATCGAACGTCAAAGGTAGACCATAATTATTATGATCTACCTTTGACTCTAGAATTTACATATATCATTTTACCTATATTATTTGGTCACGCGTGAGGCCAAAGACGAGAGAAATGAGAATTTCAACACTTCTGAATTAATTAAGTGAACTTTTCGCAGTAAGTGCTGTACATTTTTGCTAAATAAAAAAATATGGGATTCTAATTCGCGGTAAACGGTAACGTCTTAAAAGAGGTACTGTATGGTATAACGTCACTTCATTTGCAGAATTATGTACAAATTATGCAAACAACGAATAGGCGCCTAAGTTAGGAGCATTTTCAAGCAGAAATATTTGTTTTATTCCGGCTAAATATCGTTTTAGTCTTTGTTGCATCTATTTTCGTTTCGTTTTAGTTTTAGTCGCCACAATTCTGGTTTTAGTTTTAGTTTTCGTATGACCCGTAAATTAGTTTTAGTTTTAGTTAACGAAAACGTTTAAATTTCGTTAATTGCCATTTTCGTTTTCGTTAACGAAAACAACACTACTCGAGACCGTCTCGAGACCAAAACCGCGGTCTCGAGACCACATCCGTGGTATATATGGCTATTTTTATAGCGCCTGAGAGAGCCTCTCGAAGGCGCTAGGTTCCCATGATAGCACCAAATGACGATTTTTATGACATAGCTGTTGAGCGATTGACGCTGTTATAGCATCGATCTACAGCATTTTAAAGGTGTCCAATTTCACCGACAATTTATCATAGCTATTATTGCTTGGTGACATCTACCTAATTTGTTGAACCAATTCTATGGTTCTGCTACATCTATCACTTGTGACGCATATTAAAGCACTGGCAGACAACGTTTAAAAGGTGTCCAATTTCATCTACAATTTAATTAGTATTTTCCTTTGCTGCACATCGTTTCACTGCTCAACCAAATCCTCTGCTTCAATCGAATTTATGTCATCTATGAATAGACTCATACTAAATTCTTGTGTGCACTGGCTCCACGGCCTGTGTGCGCACGCACCTGCACGGCTTAGAGGGAACATTGCTCTCAACGCACGAAAAACATAACTTCTGCGGCCGAAAGTTTATCGCATATGCCTACAAACGACATTCACCCAAACCCTGACCCTAACCGACCATCACGAAGCTTAACCTGACTCTTACAGACTCACACGATGCAAATTAGAAATATTAGGTAGATTTTACAGCGCATGCGCCAATGGTTGCGCATACGCAGAGGTCACCACTCGTCCCAGGCCAAGGTTAATAAAATCATGTCGCCACCCCAAACGCCCCACAAACCGAAGTCAAGAAAAAGAAGCACATACGCCCCCACAAGCAGGGCTAATAAACAAATTAAAATCGCCAGCACCCCAACAAGCCGAATTCAAGAAAACCGCCAGCACAAGCGCTCCCAGAAGCAGATACTAAGAAAACGAAGTCTCCAGCACATACGCTCCCACAAGCCGAGGCCAAAGAAATGAAGTCGCCACACAACTTACATGTATACCATAACTCAAGAAACTGCTCAAAATCTCTTCCGTTAAAAAATGTCAACTTTACGACGGCGACTACCCTCTTCATCCCTGCCCCTGTGTCTACCCCCTCTGAGAACTCCTCCTACGGAGTTTCGCCTGATCAGTAGCTAGGGGTAGCTAGCGTCGCCAGATCGACGACAACCGCCAGACGCACGCACGCACGCACGAACACCGACGATTTTGATCTTGCCGCCTAAGACCACACACGGAGCCACATGAAAGCAGCGCCGCCCGAAGTTTTCGCGCCGCACGAGACGTCTACAAAGGAGCTGAGAACGAATCACCAGGCATACGCAGTCGGGTGCGTAATGTCTGGTGTGGCACCCAGACACTCATATTGAGAGAGAGAGGCTGCGTTCTGTGTTTAGTGTATACTTGTGTAATTATTATTATTATTATTATTATTATTATTGTTATTGTTATTATCATTATTATTTCATTATCATTATTATCATTTATTCTGATTGGTCAGCCTTCTTCAGTCGGTTGCTTAGCAACTTGAAACGCGAACCTCTCGGCCTTTCTCTTCCGCGATTAATTAAGCGCTTGAAACCATTCGCCTCGTGCTCAGCGCTGCGTTGTCAGATAGAGACTGAGTCTCCTTCTCAAAGTGGCAATTTAATACAGCTGCGATTACAATGATTACACTCACCTTTTAAAGATTGTAATCGCTTTGCCATGATATCGTTTTGATATTATTAGCTTTTGTAGAGGACAGTTGGAATAATTGTTAGATGAACATTCACAATAATTTTCGTTTCTCTTTTGGCGAATTTTCGATGTTAGATTATGATTACGATTATATTAATATAATTCACTCACTCATTCATTCATTCGCTGCGTTCCTTCGTTCGTTCATTCATTCATTCACATTCGCTCATCATTCATTCATTCATTCATTCATTCATTCATTCATTCGTTCATTCACTCATTCATTCATTCACTCCTTCATTCATCCATTCATTCGTTAATGCACACAAACGCATGCGAACATGCGCGCACACACACACACCTTCGCGAGGTTCTTATAAGGCGCTATATAAATAGCCTAATACATGCATAGTACATGCATATCACACACACACACACACAGACAGACACACATGCATGTAAATACATACATATCGACCAACTAGACATGTACGTATGTATCCACCATCTCATGTTACCAGGTACGCACTTCCTGTGTGTACCTGCGTTGTCGCTGACACGACTTGACTCGCTGCCCAGTCTCTGCCTCATCCGCCCCATCTTCCCCCATCTTCCCCCATCTTCCCCCATCTTCCCCCATATTTCCCATACCCACCCCACCCTCCAACGGCGACAGAAGACGCCGCAGGTGCGCGCCGTAGTGTCGTGACTCTTCTTGTGACGTCGTTTGACGTCGCCGATGACTCCCGTCAATTCCTCTGTTGCGCTCATTGTGGCCTTACCGTTGCACGCTCACACGAGAGGCGAGTTGGAGGGTGGAAGGACATGAGAGAAAGGACAAACAGACAGACAGGACATACATACAGACAAACAGACATGCAGACAGACAAACCAGACGGACAAACAGGCAGACGGACGGACAGACATACAGACAAACCAGCGAACAGACACACAGGGAGGCAGATGGACAACCGAACACTTGGACGTAGGCTCGATCACATAAAACGCAAGCAAAATGCGCAGGGAGACAAAAGGATATATAAAGGACACGCAGACAGACCGAGAGAGACGCGATGAGACTGACAGGCAGCGATCTAAGACAAGACAAGAGAAGACAGAAGCATTGAACTCGGTTGAATTAATTGGCGCATCTGCGTCTACTGCTTCGACTGACTACTGCACGCCCAAACCTCTTTCCTCTTCCTTCATTTTCAGACTAATCCCTCCTACCACTCCTCCGCATTCTCTTCTTTCTTCTCTGTCTTCTCTCTTCGTATTCATCCAACTCCTCCTCCCATTCTCCTCCTCCTTCTCTCCCTCCTTCTATTCATCCTTCCTCCTCCTCCTTCTATTCCTCCTTCTCCTTCTCCTCCTCATCCTTCGCCTCCTCCTCCTTTCTATTCCTCCTCCTCCTCCTTCTATTCCTCCTCCTCCTCCTTCTATTCCTCCTCCTTCTATTCTTCTCCTCCTCCTTCTAATCCTCCTCCTCCTCCTTCTATTCCTCCTCGTGCCTATCCTCCCCATACTCTTCCTCAACTCTTCGTGTTCATCCTACTTCTCTCCATTCTCCTCCTCCTCCTCCTCTCTTATATTTCCTTCTGCTCCTCCCTTTTCCCTTTCCTCTTCTACTCTCTCCGTACGCCAATATTCCTACTCCTCCTCCTCCTCTTCCTCGTCTTCTTCCTCCTCCTCATAATTTCTACCCCTGATCTCTCCGTACGCATACACATTCCTCCTTTTCCCTCCTCCTCCTCCTCCTCCTCTTCCCTTCCTCCTCGAGAGCGGTGAATGCGCCATGCGTCGTCAGAGTGGTGGCGCAGGGGTGACGCTTGACCCAGGGTAAAGAGAAAGAACCATAATGACTCGTCTGACAGTCGCTGACAGGCGATTAGATCTCTTCCTCCCCAATCCCTACATCTCCTCCTCGTCTCTTCCTACTCCTCCTCTCTTTCCTCCTCTTCCTCTTCTTTCTCGCCCTTCTCGTCTGCCTTCTTCCAATCGTTCGCTCCAGAGTCCTCCTCCGCTTCCCCATTCCAATCTCCTCCCATCGCCTCTCTAACCTCAATCCTCTTCGTTTCAACCTTCTCAGTATCGTCAACATCATCATCATCATTTATCATTGTCGTAATTGCCTTCACCATCGACATCATTATCATCGACATCATGCGCCTTAGTTCTCACAATCACCTGTTTCTTCTTTCCACTCACCTAGATCCCTCTTCCTGCCACTCCTCCTCCTACTCATCATCATCCTCATCATCATTCCCTACTCCTCCTCCTCCTCCTCCTGCTTCTCTCCTCCTCCCTCCTCCTCTTCATCTTCCTTCTGCTCATTTTGCCCCTCATCCTCCTCTTCGTTACCCTTATCCTTATTACATCCTCTATCACATCCTCCTCATTACCCTCTTCCTCCTTTTTATCCTCATCAGCCTCTTCTTCCTCCTTTCATCCTCCTCCTCCTCATTATCCTCCTTTTTATTATACCTACTCTTCCTCCTCACAGTTCTCTTCCTTCTCACCATCCTCCTCCTCCTACCTCCTTTCCTTCTCCTCCTTCTCATTACCCTCCTCCTCTATCCTCCTCCTCCTCCTCTCATCGTCGTCAACTTCGTCTCCGATATCGTCGGCGATTGTACGTCGGTCGCAGCGACTTTATCCGCCGTTCGCTCGACCGAGTGCTACTCACGAATTCATTACGTGGCTTCACCTCATCAGCCTCCTCCTCCTCAGTCTACGCCTCCTCCTCCTCCTACTTCTTCCTCTCCTCCTCCTCCTCCTCCGTTTCCTCCTCTTCTCCCTGTGCCTGGGCGGCCACCTGTACGAATGGAACGGCGTTACCTGACTTGGCTCGCCTGCGCAATACCTGTGGCTTCCCTCGTTTCATCCTCTATATTAGAGTCCTCTCATGAGACTAGAGACTACTACTATGATCCTCTTACTCTATGACTCCATACTCTCCTCTTCATCACCATCATCATCATCATCATCATCATCATCATCATCATCATCATCATCATCATCATCACCGTCATCACCGTCATCGTCATCGTCGTCATCGTCATCGTCAACGCCGTCGTCGTCATTGTCGTCATCGTCATCATCATCAACATCACCGTCATCACCGTCATCACCGTCATCGTCATCGTCGTCATCGTCCATC
Organism: Bimastos eiseni; assembly: GCA_959347315.1. NCBI lineage: Eukaryota > Metazoa > Annelida > Clitellata > Crassiclitellata > Lumbricidae > Bimastos > Bimastos eiseni. The sequence goes on from OY365818.1 coordinate 2,427,919, forward strand.
GTCAACGTCGTCGTCGTCGTCATCGTCGTCATCACCGTCATCACCGTCATCGTCATCGTCGTCATAGTCATCGTCGTCGTCGCCGCCGTCATCATCGTCATCGTTGTCGTCGCCGCCGTCATCATCGTCATCGTTGTCGTCGTCGTCATCATCATCATCATCAGCAGCAGCAGCAACACCATCACCACCAACCACCAACCACCACCACCACTACCAACGCCCCGTTTTCCTCCTTCTAAGGCACTCTCCTCTTCCGCTTCGCTCTCGCTTCTCCCTATGTCTCTCCCACTCTCCTCAATCCCCTAATTCCTCTTCCCCTCCTTCTATTGTCCCTTTTCTCCCCTTCTCTTCTGTCTCCGTTTCTCCCTTCTCTTCCTCTTCTTCCTCCTCCTCCTCCTGCTCTTCAATCTACTCGTTCTCCTTCCTATTCTCTCTCCTTTTCCTCCTCCCTCTCTCCCTACTTACTCTTTCTCCCTCTCCTCTTCCCTCTCCTCTTCCGCCTCCTCCTTTCTCCTCAATCCACCCCTTCTCCTTCCTCTTCACTTCCTCTTTCTCCTTCCGCTCCCCCTACTTACTCTTGCCTCCTCCTCCTCCATTTCTCCTACCTACATTTCTCCCTCCTACTCCTCCTCCTCCTCCTGCACCTCCTCCCTCTCCTCTTCCCTCCTTCTACCACCACCTACCCCTCCACTCCTCCTTCCGTTCCCCTCATACCTGCCCACCTGCATATACATCCCTATCCGTTCCTACCTGTACCAAACCCATGCAGGTGTATCCACCACCGTCGACTTCGCATTGTCAGACCTCTTATTCCACACACCGATGGAAACACCAGCAGCTCACAAGACGATTCTTCTACCTAACAATATCACCAACGGAGGACTCGCCGTATCTATTACAGGTAAGCACGCCGGAGTTACCGCCAGATCCACCGTCTTATCTTATTCAATATCCAGCCATCATCTAATGCATCTCTCTACCGTCAAAGACGTCATCTTTCTCTTAGTCGGCGCGCGCGTGAGACCATAGTGCGGGTGCGGTTCGTTTCCCGCCGCCGGCGTATTCGATCCCTGGGGGTCAAATGGCTGATTAGGACCAACGGGGTTTCGCCCTGTTCTTCTTCCGAGGTTGTTATTGAATCGGGCGGTGAATATTGGGTTACGATGGGAGACGTTGATTAGGGAGAGACCGTGGCGTATAATGGGCGGGGCGGAGTGGGTTTGTCTTTCAGACGAAAGAGGCATTAACGTATGCTTACACTGATGAAGCTGTTACCTGGAGATGCGCGTGGGTGGGGTGGGGTGGGGTGGGGTGGGGTGGATGGAGGGTCGCTGCGGAATAGGGGGCTACGTTTTAGCGTGACGTCACACAAGATTAGGTCGCATTACATTGTATTATGATCTAATATATTGTATTAAATTACATACCACAAGGGAAACATGTCACCAGCCAACGACATCAGATTCTATAGAACTTACAATACATGCGCAAAAATGATGCATGTACATACAGGCATGCAAAATACAAGAACATGCACCTACCTACCTACCTACTACCTACCTACCTACCTACCTACCTACCTACCTACCTACCAACATACATGCATACATACACACACATACATACATAGATACATACATACATACTTAGGCTACATAATTACCAAGATCTACATACATAAAATAATTACATAATACAGGCTTATAAACGTATACAATATCCATCCATACATAAATATACATATATATGTATATACATGTACATAAATACACGCGGAAACAATCGCTGAATCCATAGAGGTGTTTAATCAACATGCATCCTTTCAGCAAGAAAGAGAGAGAGACATATAGACAGACTGACAGACAGACACAGAGCCACAGAACTTCAGCTATACACGGCGTTTCTAGTAAAACGATACTCCCTTTTGCACTTTTAGGAGTGCAAAACGCTGGATGCGCTATATAAATAATCGTGCGCACGAGCCAGGTGTGGCGTACTCGTTTTGTATTACAGATCGGCATCGATTGCTACTTCTCTTAACAATGCACTCAAGGACAATATACTCAAAGACAATGTAGTCAAGGATAATAATATCTTAAAGACAATAGAGTCAAAGACAACATCCTCGAAGACAATATATTCAAAGACAATATGCTTAAAGACGTTATACTCAAAGACAGCATACTCAAAGACAACGATTTTCTAGTCAAAGACAATATGCTCCAAGACAATACGGCTCAAAGAAAATAGAGGAACAAACCCCCTTGTTTCGTGACACCGCCTTGATTCGTTTCCACCCGCGTTTGTCCGTTGTTGCGCTCTCTTTGCCTCAAAGACAGAGCGTCGTTAGTCGAAGACTTGCGTCGATGGAAGTGGAATCGACAGATGCTTTGCCAAGAGAGAGACGGACTGTCAATTAGAAGTCTAATCGGGGGATAATCCAAGGGACAACCCGAGGAGACTGTCAGAGTTCGAACTAGATAGACAAAATTGAAACAATTGATAGAAAATGAGGAGGAGGAGGGAGAGAAGGAGAAGGAGGAAGAGGAATGGGAGGAGAAATGGAAGTAGCTTTTATCAGTGTCCTTGAACCTTTTCGCTCTTTTCTGAAATTAAAACGACAAAGTAAATTATTTGGCACTCGCTCGAATATCAGGAATGACAGAGAGACTTGGCTTTATTCCACTTCTGAGTGGGATTCGTGACAAATGTTTTCATTATCCTCCTCCGCATCCTACTCCTCCTCTCCTACTCCTCCTCTCCTACTCCTCCTCTCCTACTCCTCCTCTCCTACTCCTCCTCTCCTACTCCTCCTCTCCTACTCCTCCTCTCCTACTCCTCCTCCAACCTTTGGTCTCTTCCTCATCTTCCTCTCTCTCATCTTCCTCTTCATTGTCCTTCTCTTCCTCGTCCTCCTCGTGATCGCCTTAGTTACCTACACCTGTCAGCCTTTGTCACCTATATATACCTGGTCGCCTTGGTTGCTTATAAATGGTTGCCTTGGTTATTTACATCGGGTAGCCTTGGTTACTTACGCCTGGTCGCCTTTGTTACTTACACCTGATAGCCTTGGTTACTTACACCTGATAGCCTTGGTTACTTGCTCCTGGTCGCCACGGTTACTTCCACCTAGTCGCCTTGGTTACTTACGCCTGATAGCCTTGGTTACTTACGCCTGGTCGCCACGGTTACTTACGCCTGGTCGCCATGGTTACTTACACCTAGTCGCCTTGGTTACTTACGCCTGGTCGCCTTTGTTACTTACGCCTGGTCGCCATGGTTACTTACGCCTGTTCGCCATGGTTACTTACACCTAGTCGCCTTGGTTACTTACGCCTGGTCGCCTTTGTTACTTACGCCTGGTCGCCATGGTTACTTACGCCTGGTCGCCATGGTTACTTCCACCGGTCCGCCCTCTTGCTGCGTGTGCGAGATATCTCGATCCGCTGCAACAGGTGAAAGAGAGGCGTCGCATTATACCTGGCTACGGACTACTCACGAGTATTGCGCCCTCTGGGATGCGTTGGCTTTACGGCAGGAGAAATAGAGACAAGAACACGGAGGCAGAGACAGACAGACAGGCAGGCAGGCAGACAGACAGACGGACAAACATATCGGTTGGAAGGTATGCGAATAGATGGAAAGATAGAGGGATGGATTGAATGATGGATAGATAGATAGATAGATAGATAGACAGACAGACAGACAGACAGACAGACAGATGGATAGATGGATAGATGGATAGATGGATAGATGGATAGATGGATAGATGGATAGATGGATAGATAGATAGATAGAAAGATAGATAGATAGATAGATAGATAGATAGATAGATAGATAGATAGATAGATAGATAGATAGATAGATAGATAGATAGATAGATAGATAGATAGATAGATAAATGGAAAGACTGACAGATAGAGTGGCAAACAGACAGACGCACAGACGCACAGAGCGACTTCAACGAAGCCGCAGCAACGGATCTGAAGAGTAACTAACTTAATCATGTATTTATATAGCGCCTCACTCCTCCCTCCGTCGCCGGCAGCGGACTAATACGCGAGTCGCGCACTAATACACGAGTGGCAGCGGCGGCGGACGGATACACGGGCGCAACAAGCCGCCATTTAGTCAGGTAGCAAACGACGACGACGACGACGACACGGCTACGTTGATGAAGAAGATTATAGACGTCTAACGTTTTATCTTTAAGATATGCATTAGAAAATTGCACCTATTTCATTCTACGTATATAAATACAATATTTAAACCCATGTATATAAACATTATATATATATATATATAGATACATTTATATATATGTATTTGCAAAATCTATGTTTATATATAATTGATATAGGTGGGTGGGTGGGTAGATGTAGTCTAGTCTAGTTGTCTGTATTCATGGATCCATATTTATATATAGTGGGCACGGAGGATTGTTATGAGGGTTTGAATCTTATCTTAACATCTGTAGCGTTGTTTGTCGATGGTTGGTGACGTCAATTAGAGTGATGTCCCTTGAGTGATGCTTAGTCTTCTTGGACATACTGAATAATGATAATGATTGTAGCCAATGGTGGAATGGGGAGAACAGTGAGGTGGATGATGGGTTGGTGGATGCGTGGGCGAGTGGGGTTGTTGTCTTTGGGGGCTGGTAAGAGTTTGGGATTGCTTCTATGGGGCGTCGTTTCCTGTCAAGTCTGCTTTAGGTTAGGCTCAAACAGTGAGGGCCGTTGCTGGTCAGTCGCCCTCAGACATCGACGCCAAGAAATTGAAGCTGCTAACTCTTATGTAAATGGTTGCCCTTCAACTACCTCAAGCGTTTGCTTTATTCTTAATTGGTTTGCAAGATAATTAGGTGGTAATGTTTCTGAACACACGCTTGCAGTAGCACCATGGTACATTGCATCTAAATTACTTTCACATTTCATCTAAATAACATCCACAGTTTCAGTTACAACCCATTTACAATGCATCTACATTACATCCAAATTTACTGCATTTACACTACATTTTCCTGACAGTTACACAACATTTACATTACATTCCGCGACGCAGCGGGCGAGCCTCCAATCCCCGAGACGCGTCCGCCACCGAGGGACCCTCTCCACTGTCCATCGCGCCCTCCCGCCAGGCCGTCCGTCCCAACGAGAGTGGCGTAATACCCGCTAATTGCTCGTCCTGTAGTGTCCGTCGGGCTTCCTCTGGAGGCCTCGCTTCTCCCATCTGATTCATACATCACCCACGTCTCCTGGTCCTCCGCCCTGATCCGAGTAAACTATGGTCGCGACGGCCATTGGAAGATTGGCGTTTTTAAGCTCCATTGTGTCGGCCATCTGTCGCCTCTGTGGCCCGATGAGAGGGGACCCCGCCAGTCCCCGACATGGAGACCATGTCACCGTCGAGTTTTCGTCGTGTTTTGAGCCTCTGCAGTCTAAACAACATCTCACTAATAGTCTATAAATCATGTCAAGGTGCCATGTGATATCCTCTATTCCAGAGTTGGGCTGTGTGTGTGTGTGTCTGAGGGTCTGTGTTAGTCAGTTTGTCTGTCCGTCCGAGTTGGTCTGTTTGTCCGTCTGCTTGTCTGTGTCTAATTGTGACTCTGTTCGTCTGCTTGTTTGTCTGTGTATTCAGTCTGTCTGTTTTTTCACTTGCTTCCAACTGTATCTTTGTCTGTCTGTCTCTCTGTCCCCTGGACAATCTCTGCCTCTGTCTTCGTTCGCTTCACTTTGCCTGTTCGTCTGCCTCGATCTACTAGGCAGATGGCGAATATCTCTACGTGAACTATTCATAATAGTCGGGCCAGCACATTCAATAACAATTGCCAACAATTGTGCATTAGTACGTTCAGCATTTTCACGTAATGTTCCATGGAATCTAGTATGGTAAGCGTGAGGAACGAATTTACATATATTGGTATAGAAACCTAAAAATGAGAATGAATGTTTATTGTCTGTCAGGCGGTATATAAATTCGCTTATTTGCCATTTGTCAATTTGCCCAATGACTAAATTCCGAAGGTCGTGAAATTTATTATTAGTATTTGACGCTCGTTGATAAGATTATTAAATTCGATGTAGGCTAGGTTAGATATATTATCGGGTCGGAGTAAAATAAGACTGATTAATTGAAAAAGTGAGCAATTTGAAATTAATTAGAAGCATGATGTTTAACCGATCATAATTATTGATACGGCGTATTGCGATTTTTGGAGTGACGATTAATTGTTGTATTTGGTATTACTATCATCAATATATATATATATATTTACGTATATATATATATATTATATATATATTATATATATATATTGTTCCGCAACTATGACTCTATACTACCAAACCACTAACACCTCTGACCGCTACTATAATTGCAACAACTCAAACACGAAACTTCTAAAACGCCTTCTCTGCTACAACTATAAAGATACTCTGGCCATCCATGCCACCTGTCAGCTTTCGACGGGAATTCGTTGGTTGGTTCCAAGCTCACGCGTGGGCCCACCACTGGGGACTCTTATCAGCTTATTGTACATAGTTTTGCTAACATGCGTATTGTACTCGCTCACTACGACATTTTACGTCAGTTTAGGCCAGCTCAGGCAGAGTAGATATCTGTAGCGGCGCTATATAAGTGATCGATTAGATTACATTACCAGTATACCACTGATACCACTACAACCAATAACAATGGTGATAATAGACGTAACAATAAATAATACTGATTCCGCAATTAATAACAGCACTGAGTAGATCCGACCAATGCAGTTATTATCACTCTATAGAAACCGCGTTCACTTGATCAAATGGTTTTCCATCAAACGACGGCGCTGTCGTTAAATTAATAAATTTATAATAAATTGTCTCCGCCGATTTCTGCGTCGGAGAAGACGAGGATTTCTCGTCCACGGTCTTCTCTGTACCGTCGTATGTCGTTCTCTTCAGTAACCGAAGTCGTCGGTTGATATTTCCAGAAACCTTCCTGTGCGGCCAACGTGCGGTGGGTAGTGCGTCGTTTTTATTTAAAACTGCGCGTTAAGGGGGTCTTTTGAAGTAGCCGACGGTGGATATGATTAAGGGCTGTAATTAATGCTTTCCTCCGGGCTGCTGCTGCTGATGCCGCTGCTGTTGACTCGGTTGCCGCGCCCGTTGGCTTCGCCGATGAAGACGCGGCACAATCTTCTTGTCTCAGCAGCTACTGCACATCCACAGGTATAATGACCTCAGGTAGAACGCACACACCTGTAGCGGGGAAGTAAATCCGGCTTCTGCTGCTCTTTCTGATGACGACGACGACGACTATGATGATGATGATGATGATGATGATGGAGGCGGTGGTGAAGGCACAGACTGCAGAGGCTGCTAGGTGGACGTCATTAGTTGGGCAAATTGTACTAGTGGTTGTAAGACAACAGGCAGAGTCATTGCGCGCGGTCGGTGCCGTCAGCGAAATCCTCTTAGCGGCAATTTGACTGACGCGGCTTTTCCGGGATTATTTTCGGCGGTGACTTTTCGTAGCGGTGCTTCTTCGGTTCTTAATGTTGTTGCGCAAAGAGAACGTCGTCGTTTTATTGTTCCTAACGATTGTTAAATTGCTGACGTTGTTCGAAATTGCTCAGGCGGTTGTTGGTGTGTTCTCGGTTAGTGTCGGTTCTTGTTTTCGATGTTGTTCGGTTCTTGTGTTCTAACTGGTAGGTTCTTTCTGTGGACATAATTAGGCTGTTTCTATTTTTGATTTGTCTGCTATAATAGTCTTGATTAGTAGCTTCTTATATTCCTGATTGGTCGGTTCTTATATTCTTGATTAATCGGTTCTTGTATTCCTGATTAGTCGTTTCTTATGCTCTTGCAGAGATGTTCTTGTCTAATCGTTCCAGGTTCTTGTCTTCTTACGCTGTCTTCTTAGTTCGTCATCTTGTTCAAAGATCGGCGGTTCTTAACATCCGTTCTAAATTTCTTCATTCGTGATCACACGGTTCTTAGTGTTCTCACAGAGAACGTCTTCTGCAAAATCTACTTGTTCTTGTATGTTCTGTTATATTCCTCTGCATGGTCCCATCTTTTTAAACCGCTGTATTTTTTAAATCGCTTCATTGAATCGCTTCATTGTTTCGTTCCATTGTTTGTCTGCTAATAATTACTATTGCCTTCTTCTTGGATTATATTTTATGTCACATCGATCTCAATATTTCTATACGGCCCTTTCGTGACGTACAAGCGCGTCATTTTAAAGCTCTGTATATTCGCACGAATTCCTCAGATTGCGCTACATAAGCATATCGTTTGAAAAGCATTACCAGAGGTATAGCAGGAGTTTCCGAAATGTTCAAAATTCGTATTTGCTGTAGCATTTTGTAAAAAACGATGATTTTCATGTCAAAAACACGGCGTGTCATTACGCATAGGCCTATAGATTCTACAGGCCTAAGAGTGTTTTAAGATCCAACCTAACAATAGCGCAAATAGGAAAGAAACGACGTGTTCGTTTTGTAAAAGTCTTGCATCATTAAGACACTTGTATTTGCTAATATCTAACGTATCAGCATCACAGATCAAAGCAGCGACGCGGTGTCGCAATTTGTAATGTCACGCTAATAAACTGTCGGAGGTTAAGCTCATTATACATTTAGCTTGTGTCTGCAATAGTTCATAACTATTACACGATGTTGCGCCAAGTCCTTGTCTGTCCAAAACTTTGACGATGAGACGAACTGCATCCATTCCGAAAATCATGCGGCGTATATGTAGCACAATATGCCGAAAATCGCGGATATTGACAACATGTTGGGAAAATTCGCGGAATTTTCGAAGGGTATCCATGATATTGGGGGTAGGGATTCATGGGGTTTTGGAAGGAAATCCCCTGAATATTAGGGAAAATTCTAGCCATTCGCTTAAAAACCGAAAATCAATGAGTTGACGGCTTCCGTGATATGTGACTATCTACAACTCCTAGTGAATAAGCTGGTTTGCCTATGAGTTTCTCTTTAGAAATTTGAAACCGTTTCGATTACATGCCTAAACCATCGCAGTCTTCTTTGGAGGACTTTATCAGGGAGAGTTTTTGGATATCTAGTGATCAAGATATTATTTGTTCCTGTATTTAATTTCAGCACCGTTTTTGTATGCAGACGATAACCCGGTGACTGATTACGAATTGCTGTTGAAAATAACGAAAGAAGGGCAAGAGGCGCGTGACCTAATTGACCTGCGTGACCTTTTAAACACCCCGTTATAAGCGTCACGATGAATTCTGGGTGGTTAGGGCGAAACGCCACGTGTCAAGGTGACTCTGCTGGACTTCTTCGGCTAAAAGTTAGCGCTTCGTAACGCATTGAGGGGCATCGAAGTTTCACCTCACTTCCAGTCTAAAGAGAAGTAGCGAAGGTCAAAGGTAGCAAAGGTCAGAGTTAGTGAAGGTCAGAGGTAACGAAGGTCAGAGGTGGCAAAGCTCAAAGGAAACGAAGATCAGAGGTTTCAAACAACCCACGCCAAATGAATGAGGAATTTGCATCATCTGCTTCTTGTTGATTCAATCAGACAAACACTTAATAAAAGGCGGGTTCTTGGATGACACGAATAAGTATGGTTAGTATACAGCGGAAACATTGAATCAGTCACGTGTTACTCTATGGTCAAAAAGTCAGGGACTCGTGCGGCCAAGGTCATCAGCAGACTCGAGAAAAAAGTAAAGCAGATCATCGCGCATGTCAGGATCAAAGATCAAAGCCAACGAATACGAACGCGACTTGGTGACCCTAACGCTCAAGGTTCACAGTCGCTAACAGCAAACGCTTAAACTGCGATTAGTTAACAAGAAGTGGACGAAATCGTATTTGAAAACGCGCTGAAGTAGGTCAAAAGGTCACGTGCTCATGGCAACAGAGGTTAAAGTTCACCGTCTTCGAGAATTAAGCTGTGATCGGAAGCGAGGTCAAAGTTGGTCTGGATGATCAGCAGGTAGAAGATAAGGATCCGCCACTTTGAGAGGTTTGCTGCTGAAAGGCGCTATATAAATTGCAGTGCGCATTTCCGACCGGCGTAAGGATGGTGCTGTATCGCAGCCACGCATGAGCGCCGATGGGCACGATTCGGCTCTGAAGGGCTCACGTTCTGTAGTCGTCGCAAAGTTGGCCTCGACCAGCAACGTCTCATTAACACCATCTTCAGCAACATCTGATTTACCGCTGTCTCCAACATCAGCAGTCCAGCATCCCCGTTGTACGGACACCTCTGACAGGACACTCCGAGGGAACACCTTCACCGCGGACATCTTTGTCGCCCCAAAAACTCCATCCTCCGCCTCCTCCTCCTCCTCCTCCTCCTCCTCTTCCTCTTCCTCCTCTTTCCACCAGACCCCGAGGGTATTCCCCAACGAGTCGCTGCCTCCACTAGTTCCCCCGATGCACCACCACCCGATGCTCCTCGACCGCTCCTCCCAGTTCTCCCTCGCCTCTCCCTCTTCCTCCTCATCCTTCTTTTCGCACCTTCCCCGACCGCAGACGACCTCCTACGGCCCAGCGATGAACCACGTCGTCCAGCGTCCCTACCTGCCCCTCTCCGAGTCCTATACCCAGAACCTCATTCAGATCGGGCACCTGCCGCATCTCATCCGCCCTTCGATGCAGTACCCCGCCTACCTGAACCCACTCACCATCGGCAGAGACGGCGTCGGATCCAGCGGGGCGGGCAATCGTGGCCTCCTACCGTTGGCCCAAATGATCCCTATGACGGCCCATCGTCGGCTATCCAATGCAACCGATCCGTTTCAGAGATCCCCACGGCCAGACTCGAGAACGTCGTGGACCAATCGGTTGCGGAATTCTCCAATGCACCAGCCCTATAAGGAGCATCGCTCACCGAACGGCCACTCCCCGGTTCAGGGAGGGCGCTGCGGCGGCGGCAGTCAGTGGACGGGGACGCTTCTGTCCTCTCCGAAGCCGAATGCGGTACCGACGAGGAAATCGCCGTCGAGCGAGGATCAGGGTTGTGCCACAGGAGGCTCCAGAGGAACTCTCAAGGAGCATGGGGACTGGGGGCATGGTATTGCTGCAGCTGCGGAGTGCAAGATCCTCCCAGCGGTGAAGCAGATGATCCCGAGCGAGATGGGAAGCCCAGCACGATGCTCGGCCCAGCTGAGGTCCTACCTTCACCTACCCAGCTCCTCATCCCTAGGAATGACGCACTCATCATCCTACCCCGTGAACCCATCATCTTCTGCAGCAGCTGTGGCATCGGTGCCAGTGTCACTCCAGGACCAGCCTCATTACCCGCCACACTTCATGCGTGGATCCATCATCCAACTGGGGACGGGGCAGCTGAAGGCGGTCGAAGACCTCCTGACGAAGGACTTCGTCGACAGCGCTGATGTCAACGCGGACCTGCAGATCGACTCGAGCACCGTCGTCCACATGAGGCAGAACCACGAACGGAACACGGTCATCCTCGGATTCGCAGTCGGAAAGCAAAGCATACAGGTGAGTTAAATGGATAGTTATCCATGTGGAAAACAAAAAGGTGAGTTAAATGGAATATTGGCCAGATAAAAAAAGGATCAAAACATACAATAAAAATGCGTACGAATTCATTAAGCAAAAGACTTAGTTAAAAAGATGAAGGTTAGTTTAATGGAAAGTTATCCAGGTATAAAACATACAGGTGAGTTAAAATGAAAATTAGCGACATTAAAGAGACCAAACATACTGGGAAAAAAACATAAAAACATACGGATACATTAAATGGAATGATTTAGACAGAGCAGAAATATGCAAGAAAGTGGATAAAAACAAACTGACAGACTAAGTAGAAAATACAGATAACAAAGGACCAAGACACGCAAGAAAAAGCAATGAATACGTACGGACGTATAAATAAAAAAGATAACATAATTTTTGTCGTAAATTCGAGTTGGTACGATGAGGGCGTCGAAATCGCGTGAATTCGCAGTGTTGCAAAACTTCGGTGACCCTCTCTCAATCCGAAGTGCCTTCTGAAACCGAATACACTCTCCTATAAACTAGAGACTGATGCGGTTATGTGGAAGCGGTAATGCCACGGTTACCGCTGTCAAGACCGTGGTAATGATGTTAGACTAGGTGCAATACCGTGCGGATGCTGGCAAAGCTTGCGGAATTATCGTGAGGATGGAAATACAAGCGAGGCAATCACCGCGGTAACATTTCATTCATTCATTCATTCATTCATTCTGAGCATTTACATAGCTCTCCTTCAAGAAACCTACTCAGGAGCGCTCCCAGCCCAGCCACGACTAAAGAAAAAGCTCTTGAGGGACTTGCAAAAACTTGACTGTTGGGTCACGAGCAAAGAGCGGAGCTCAAGTCGGAGATCATGCCACAATGAAGGGCCCACAATCGAGAAAGAACGGTGCTGCCTAATAGCCAAGTGAACACGCGGAAGTAGAAGCTCACCCCTCGTCGCAGAGCTAAGCACCCGACGCGCTGCGACGTCAAACACTGGGCAGCAACATTTGTAACTCTGTTCGCTGTTGCAGTAAGCTATCCATTACGCTGAACAATGTCTGCGTACAATGTTAAGTCATCGTGTGATATTTGACCAAATTTTAAACTTCATGTTATGTATTCTGTATAATGATTTAAGATTTAATTTTAAACAGAACGATTTGAATCTTTGGGGATCGGGTGCATTGGGGCTGGAAAAGTCTGTTTGGGATGGCGTGGAGACGTTGACAGACCTTTTTGGGTTAGGGTGGGAATACATCGGTTGGAAATGGAAACACACCCACTTAGATGGTGTGGGAATCCATGGGTAAAATTTTGGCCCCATGCCACAACCTATTCAGGAATCTCTCATCGACGACCTTGAGGGGTGAATGAAATTGCAACTGAAGTAGGAGTAAACCTGAATGTAAAGTAACTGTTTGCACGCTTAGATGTAGCTGTAAATTTCGGAACAAATAATGCATCGCGAGACAGATAACGAGGCTGATGATCAGGGACAAGAAAGGCCAGTCGAGGACAAACAACAGACGTGATTGTAAATAATATGTTCCTAAATGGATCATGTCAGAGAACAAATACTGCCAGACAGAGACAAACAGCTTTAATGATGTTACAGGACAGATAAGTTCAAACAGGGACAGACAACAAACGCCATCAAAACAAAGGACAAACAAGGCCTGAAGAGGACATATACATCACGCATTTAAGTCAGGCCAGATAGGGACACACACTAGAACAAGGGACACGTCAAAACCTTCCGGGCAGATCCAGCTTAGCAAAGAAAATAACAAGCGCTCAACACACGCAACACAAAAGCTTCCACCTTCCTTCGCAAACCTCATTCCCTCCTGGCGCCCGTCACCGCTTGTCATCCCCTACTATTAAATTCCCGGTCATCACGGGCCATGTAAGCGGGTAAGAGAAACCTTAGTCTCCTTCAGCTTTTAAATTCGACCCGCACAATGCGTCCGTACTATGACGCTCATTCGCGGTGTTCATTACGCTGATTGCTTGCTCATATCCTGTTTTCGTGAGTTCTAAGCCTGAGGCTCTTCTTCGGCCGAGCACGCCTCGTCTCCTTCGCTACATAACGATTTTTGTTTCAAATTAAATGCCGACGAAGCAGCGCAGACTCTGCTCATCCGGAATACCTCACGATTCCGGAAAGCGGCGCAATGAGTGCTTGATTTCAAATTACAAACTAAGCTTTGAAAGCCGAGACCCGATCAGGAGGGACACGGAAATCCAGAAAGCAGTTGTTTCTATGACCGCGCGGTTTGGTCTTAGTCTTCTAAAGCAGGAGATGTTTTAGAGAGGGAAGTTACGAAGTTGAGCGATGCAAGCGAAAATTGAAAAGCAGGATTTTCTATTGTGAAGGCTTTTCACAGTATCTCATAGAGCCAAAGACTGCATTGAACGGGAACGTTGATGAGGCGAGAAAGAAAGACCGAGGGAGAGAAAGGGAGAGAGAAGGAGGCTGAATAAAAGGCAGACAGATGGATATATGGATGGATAGATGGATTGATGGATGGATCGATAGATAGATAGATAGATAGATAGATAGATAGATAGATAGATAGATAGATAGATAGATAGATAGATAGATAGATAGATAGATAGATAGATAGATAGATAGATAGATAGATAGATAGATAGATAGATAGATAGACAGATAGATAGATAGATAGATAGATAGATAGATAGATAGATAGATAGATAGACAGACAGACAGACAGACGGACGGACGGACGGACGGACGGACGGACAGACCGACAGACAGACAGACAGATAGATAGATAGATTTAAGAGAGATACATTGAAATGGAAGGCAGAATGGACAAATAGAAGAAATTCATAGAGAATGGAAAAAATCATGAAGCAAAGAACAAACACCGCAGAAGTAGGAGGAACGAAAAAGAAAAAAAGAAATGAGACGCGTCTCCAGGGACCATCAGAGAGAGAGAAAGAGAACGAGAAAGAGAGAGACAGAGACAGACAGAGAAACAAGGAGAGAAACAGAAAGAGAGAGCGAGAGAGACAGAGAGAAAGAGATAGAGACAGACAGACAGAGAGAGAGAGTAAGAAAGAAAGACAGACAGACAGACGAATAGACAGACAGATAGACAGAGAAAGAGAAGAAGAAGAAGAAGCAGAGATCGTTGGTTGTTGTTTGTCGATGACAGACTCGTCATTGTTGAAGAGCAGAAGACAGACGGGCAAAGGGAGAGACAGAGGAACGGTCAGAGAGACGGACAGACTCAGGTGAGCCACGACAGGTAGTAATTACCAACAGAGGTAGGACAGAAGAGCGATCGTAAGGGCTTCGTTTATTACATACTGATGCAAGTAGTCTCAAGGATGAGAATAATCATCGCGAGAAGATGCGGTGGGTGAACGACCGGTGAGGGAGGGGGAAGATCCTACCTATGACAGATGGATGAATGGATGGATAGATGGATGAATGTATGGATGGACGAATGCATGGATGGATGGATAGATGGATGGATGGATGTATGAATCGATGAGTGAGTGAGTGAGTGAGTGGATGGACGGACGGATGGATGGATGAATTGACTGTTGAATGGATATATGTATGGATGGATAGATAGGTAATTGGATGGATGGATTGGTGGATGGTGGGTGAATTGATTGATAGTTGGCCAATATATAACATCGTTCACCAAAGAACAACAGCGTGAAATCAAGCGTGACACAATTCAATTGTGATCGTGAATGTAGTTGGACATTTTTTGACGCAATTTTAAGAGAGAATCGTCGTTGACGTAATGCAGTTCGACGCCAAACCCTGTTGAATTCATTAATTCATTCATAACGATACCTTATATAGCGCCCCTCAAGGGTTGCTTCTCAGGAGCGTAGATGACCACATCACGACAGAATGGACAGTTCTGTGGCGAGTATAATCAAGATGGTTCAGATATATAAAATAAGTTTTTATATGAACAAATAACACACCGTGGTAAGTTACAAAACGTCAACTTTAGTAGATGGCAGCCAGACTTCAGAAGTGGGTCATAACAGGTACGGGTGCCATTTTGGACGGATTTGTCTAATGCTTTAAATTTATAGAGAATCCTAGAAATAAATGTGCTGTCGTGTTTGACAGGTAGGCTAAGATGTTTCTGGTGAAGCCTTTTTTCTTATGTCGTGGCTGGGCTAGAAGCGCTCCTGAGTAGGTTCTTGAAGGCGCGCTATATTAATGCTCAGAATGAATGAATGAATGGTTTTGTTGGACAGGTGACCGTGGAAGCGACGTTGGAGCATCCTTTCTTCGTCTACAACCAGGGTTGGTCATCCTACTGCCCAGAGAGAACCCTCATTCGCTACGGTCTCCACTGCCGACAACTCATGGTCGGTAACAGTTGCATCTCCCTGACGCACCGCGGGGACCCTCGCCTACCTGGCCTCACTCACGCATCCACGGCCAGGGTCAATCCGACGAAGCCAGAGCCGGGAGAGATCGTCCCCCGGTCTGACCAGGACCACGAGCCGTGTCGCAAGATGCCACGCAAGGAGAGCGTCGTGAAGGCCTACTCCGCTCAGGGGCCGTCGCCCACCGATCTGGCTTGGCTTCAGGGGCCTCCCAAGGACCTCGACCGATCGTCCGAGAAGTCCCCTCAGCCTGTCAACGCCACGGCGGCCAGAAGCACGCCCACGGTAGGGGCCAGCGACGAAGCCGGTGGGCAGAGTCCGTCGAGGTGCGGTGGTGGCAAGAGGAGGCGTTGGTCGGCATCCGATGTGAAGATCGCCTGCGACGATGATGATGAGGAGGAGTCTGTCGCTGGGAAAGGGTGTCCAGTCTCCGGGAAGTCGCGTCCCATGGCTGCGGCCATCACGATGAAGGGGAGCGCGGTGGATGAGGCGATGGGAGGCGGAGGGCAGGGAAAGATAGTCTCGACCGTCAACGATGGTTAAGGTTCCCTCTACGTCCACCACGTGCCTTTGTGCGTGTGTCCCCTTCTCTCGTTGGTGCTGTACCTTACAACACCGTTGTACAGTCATTGTTGTGCTCGACTTTGCCTCTACTAACTAAGTACGTTGCCCGTTGTTCGTAGGAGACACCCCGGTTTAGTGACTGTCTGTGACACTGTGTGCTCGTTTTGGCGTCGTTTTCTGTGGTCGCCCATGTTTGCCCACTGGACAAATGCAGTCTGCTGGCGTTAATTTACATGGGTTGAGCATTTCCTCCCATTGGAGACTCTGCCTAGCACCTATTTGCTGCCTTATTCGTTACATACCTCTCGTTTTTGACTACAATTTCATACTCCGTTGGTTGACGTCATCGCTGCATTAGCCCTCGTCTTTGCTGAGTGGGTATCGGCTTAATATACCACTCGCAGCTGACGTAACTGCGCCGAGAGCAAGCGATTACACAATTAGGGAGTACATGGCTTTTACTGTCGATAGTAATCCGACTGCGATGTCTTTGAAATATGACCAATGCAGAGCATATGCTCTCTAAGACAAAGGTCTTTCCAGTTCCGGATTGGGAAGAAGGAAATCAATATGGAGCAGGTGTTGGCAGCGGAATTAGCCGTCTGCATCTGCTTGATCTTGTCCGTCGGGTTCTTCTGACCGCGAAGATAGCTTACCGTGTTTGTTGGTCATTACTAACACAGGTGAACATAGGTTGCAGGTATAACACACTGTGAGTGGTCGGTAGGCTAATATTGGTCTCCCATACCTACAAGTCCGAGTCTGATTTTGGCCAATTCCAGTGGTGGGCACTTTTAACTACTGTAGTTATTAACTAGTAGTTTTAACTAGTCAAGTAGTTGGTGCCCATAACTGGCTAATTCGACTTCACATACCTCCAATCATTTTCCTTTTGCACTCCGCACTTATTGTTGAACGTCCCGGTTTCCAAGTGTATGAATTTTTGTGCCAATCTCGTACACTCTAACTTTCTTTCTACAGTGTATATAACGGCAGTTTATTGGTCTACAACTTTGAAGTTCAGTAGCGATATTATACCTTCTTGCAATAGTTTTTTCCCCCTTCTGTCGAGTTCTTTACTTGATGGTGTGCAGTTTAACCTATTTCAACATTCGGTAGCGATGTTTTCTAGACTTAAAATTCTAACACTTTCTATGAAGCGCTATAATCATATTTGAGCTACTTTGAAATATCTTCTTCGTTCAGAGATTAGCTTATGGTCAGTTATCATATTCACAATTTCAAAGCCTGAAATTAGCCAACCTGTATTTCTATTATTTTGTTCAACTTGTGTACTATTTTATCGATTACGGCTGCTTAGAAATGTGTTTCATGTTGCGCATAGTTTCTGGTGATAATGTAAGGTTGTAGTTTGAGAAACGAATGGCGGAGATCTTTTGTTGTTCCATGCTTGCAGCTCTGTTTCCTTTTGCCGTATTTTCCATTGCAGCGTCAATTTGATAAGCATTTTGATACTATGACCTAGTGACACCTGCGATAATTAATTACCTCAGAATAATTAGCTTGCTTGATGATGCTTTAGGAAAGTGTGGCCAGATTTTTTGATACCTCATTGCCGTGTGTTGCGATTTAAGAAAGAGCAACCTGCTAGGAAGTTATGACTAATGGTTGAGTATGTGTGATCATTAATTTTGTCAGCTGCTTTTTGTATGGTATATATATATAGTCACAATTAAGTGGCATTGTTTTGTGCGTGAAGTCGATAATGTGCTTCGAAGCGATACCTCATTCCCAACATCTTGCTTGATCTGTATGTGTGTATGTCTGTATGTGTGTATGTATTTGTGCATTTTGGTAAGTCCTGTCATTATTTGAAGTTTATTTTTATCCGATAGACTCACAGGACGACTCACCATGATGGATGAAAGAAAAGACTAATGCCTTAAATATAATTATGTATATATACTGTTTATATAATTCATGTATATATATATGCATGTCTCATTAAAAATTGAGTTCAAAGTACTCAAAAAGAAGCGTGTTGGCAGGTGACCTGATGAGATTTTTTCAACAGCATAAGAACACATACTATATCATTCTGGGCTTCAGGTCTTGTATTTTGCGTCCGAGATTTCGTGGCTGAATCTAAAGATACCTTTTAAAAATCCGCGCAATGAATATCTTGCCGTCACAAAATGATATCTGCTGAGAAAATGTATACCTCATGCTAAACATCTTGTTTGGAAATATTGCTTTTAAGGCTGTATATATATATATATATATATATATATATTAGTACGTAAAGACTTACTTTTGCAAACGGTCACATCTTGGCATTCCTCGCTGTGACAAATAGGGGACTCTGTGGGCAGTTCCTTAAGTAGAAACATGTGGCGCCAGTATGCACGTAGGCTTAAGACATTTTTTTATATTAGCCATGCGCTGTTTATTTATGTTGTTCCGATCGATGAATACATGAATTTTATAATCTGGCGAACTTTTAGATATCTTTTGCATGAAGAACATACAGCACAACAGCCAATCAACATCAAACACACAATTTTATCTCGGGTAGCTTGCCCACATTTGATACTGGCGCCATCTACTTCACAGAGTACCCCATTGATACATGCTGAGAAAATATACACCTCATTCTAAACGCCCTGTTTTGAAAACTGCATAATGAGAGTGCATGGTGAGTTGCAAAGATTAACTCTTGCAAAAGGCTAAATCATAGCACTTTTGCTGTGCGAAAAATGTATCTGTTGAGAAGAATTTATATACCTCATTCGAAACATCTTGTAATGGAATTGTTTGGGAGTTTGTGCATGGTGAGTTGTAAAGAGAAACTTTTTCAAACGGCTAAATCATAGCCTTTTTGCTGTGAGTAAATTGTATCTGCTGTGAGATTATATATACCTCATTCTAGAAGTTTTCTTGTATGCATTTTCTTGCATGTAGAGTTTTATGAAGTCTTTTTAGTAGGTTTTGTTTAAGACCGAGATCGCCATAATGCTCTGTAGAACTTGCTTCAAATTGCAGTGTGCCATATTTAATACCTCGGCATGGCTGCGTACGTGTTCAAAAGAATATTGTGTTCATGGCGACAGCCTGTGTTAGCTTGCCATGTATACCTATAGTGAAACCAGTGCTTTTATAGCTTTCATATAGAGCTTGGGGTTGAATATTTAAGAGATTACATAACCTCAGTTGCCTACAAGAACGAAGTTAACAAGTATAATCTTATTTAATGCGCTGCATGAGAAGTGACAGAACTTGGAATCAAGATCTGACTCAGTTATATTTACAGTTGCTTAGCAGAGGGCTAGACGAAGATCTGTGGAGGTTGAGCAGCGTATACCTCCCGCTAGAACTGATACGCCGAATGACATTAAAAAGAGTGACAAAGAGTGTAATTGTAATTATGTTGCCTTCGATTGTAATATACCTCGTTCTGATAAGCCACAGTATTTGACTCTCTGCATAGTGGCTTAACTATTTTATACAATATTATCTTACCTCAATTAAAGAAACAGCATTGTACTATTTTTGTTGCCTGTGTAGAGTGTTCTAGTTGAAATTCGAAATTGCTATAAGAGTTTGGGAATTGGTGTTTGTTTGGGAGACGTTTCGGAAAAAAGTTTTGTTGCCAAAATTCTTATTGCCAAACGTGTTCATCTTTCACTGGCGAGATTAAACAGAACCTTTTCATGCATATTTTTGCTCTATGGTTTATGTCCAGCCAGTTCACGTTTAGATTCTACGAGTGTGAATATTTTTGAGAAAAATTGCTGTAAATATTATTGCAATGATCGTATACCTCATGCTACGCTTTTGCTGTATGTGGAAAGCTACGCCAACAAACGTACTAATGAAATAGGAACATTCCTTTATAAATCTGGTATGGTCTGCAATTGACTCTTAATCGGAGCGCCGCCGAAGGCAAGAATCTAGCAATGGCAACTCTTCTGTCGCTACCTTGTCGTCATTGAAGCAGAAACAGAGATGGTACTTTACGAGGCTGAATGTTAAGCTTTACTTCTGGTAAGTCGACAGGGATTGGTCCATCTCCTGTGAGTGAGAGAAATCAGAACAGTTGTGTTTGCTAATTTGATGTTGAAATCGCCTGGAATTGCTGGGAACAGACGCTGAATGACTAAACGGTTACCTAAAGTTGTTGTACGTTTGTTGCAGGCTTGGTGTAGGTTTGTGTCAGGCTTGGTTGTAGAGGCCTTACGCTGAAAGATAGCGCTGGTAAATAAGCATGTGCCCTGCGCTTAACTTTCGAGTGGTGCTTTACAAATTTCGAGATTACGGTCACGATTACAGCCATGCATTTAAATCTGAGCAGTCACAGTAAGCATTTACGGTGTGGCCGATTGATTATGACGGTCGTCCTGTACCGCAGTGAGTACGGGTTCAATTCTCGCCCGAGGCATTTACTATGTAGGGACCTTGAGCAAGTCCTTCGTTCACAATTGCTCTGCAGTGTTATGGCATCTGCGTCATCTTTGCTGAATTCACTGCTGAATTTTGTGTGAAGGCAATATTGTATTGCATCGTTGCATTTCCACTTTGATATACCTCGTTTATTGAACCAGTAAATGGCATTTAAAAATATATACCAACAGAAGTGGTATTTACTGCTCAAGGCAACCATTTTGCTACGATTGTATACCTCATTTTGTGCAGTTTATCGTGAACATGGTATGGTAATTTTCGCAAATAATATCTGCGATACTGACCCTGGCTGTTCAAAGCCAGATATTTATTTTGATGATATACCTCGTTCTGTAGATGTATTTAGTTGTTTAGTGGTCGTAGTAGGCCTACGGCACTGTTCAGTTTATAGAAGGTGACTCATATGATACCTCACTCGTACAGTATTTATGTGGTTGTTTTTGGAAATCGTGTGCATGTTAATATTCACCAATATTCGACTGCATGAATGCTCACACGAGCTATTGACCTCGATGATATACCTCGATCTAAATACATCTCTCTTGCGTGCTTTTTATCTTGAAGATTGTTCGTACTTGTGAATTATTGGTTATTTTGTAAACGTTTTGCTTTTATTGTCGATAAATAACTTCATTCAATGAACAATAATTTCAATCATGTTGTTAAATAATGCCAGCGTTGATGCTTTTCTTAAATTTTTGTTCTCGCCAATTCAATTTCTGCACTTAAACATTAAGCAGTAACTATATGTCGCAAAACAGTTTCTATATAGTATGTACTGCATTAAGTTATCAACATTGTTGAGCTCTTGTATGGCACCATTATCGCCCTATGATTACTAATAGTATCATTACTATCTTTGCTACTAGGCTACTACTGCTGATATATCTACTACTCATAGACAGACTGCTTTATTGGTAAGGTATATGATAGGTCTATCTGTCGAAAATGTTTAGTTACCGGTAAGTGACTAAGTCGTCAATTTATCATTGATTGATTACAAATGTGTTGTTGATCACATCAGTATTAATAACCGTCAGTATTAGGTTTAATTGGCATTGCTGTGAATAGCTTCCTTAAATATTGTTAGTCAAAATATGTTTAATGTGTTTGTTTTTCGAATTTGGCTTAGAAGAATTACAGGAGTTCTTTTTCGGAAGCGTGTTTGTTGCAGGCAGATTTGACATTTTAAACTATTTCTGAAAATCTCAACTACTTTATGTTCTCTTACTGTCCTATATCTTTCGTTCTAAACAGAAACCTTACCCTTTACGATCATGTCTATGGTTTTAGTATTTCCTATTTCCTATCGGCTGACTTCAGTGTCCATTTCTGAATTTTGTTAAGAGGCATTAGTATTTACAGTTGGTTTGCTAAGAATATTTGTATCGACTATAGACTATGAACACCTTGACAATTAATAGTACATAGTGACTCGTATGTTCTTGTATGGAAGTCTATACAATTATTTTTTCGAGGATTTTCATTTATTACGAATTTTAAAGATTTTTAAACCGTGCGTAGTCCTATTTAGTGTAGCCTATTCGTATTTCGAATAATTATATTCAGTCACCTTGCACTGTTGTTGCTGTTTCTTGTGAAAGCGTATAATAATTTTTGTGTCCTACTCCGTGTCTCTGCATTGAAATTAAGACTTTGTTCAAATCTCTAGCCATTTACAACGCTTTTTGACGACAGTTTTTGACATACGTTTGCTTTTGAGATGCATGTAAAAGGTTCGACATCAAGACGGTCGAGTGTAGCGATTCATTATTATCAGATGCCGATATACATACAACCAAGATGACCAGAAGATGCCAAACGGACAAACCCAACCTTAACTTTAAAAATCCAAACCTACGCCCTATTACTTCTGATACATTTAAGTGTTTCCTCTGCCCATACATAGTCTACGTGAATATATTTCAGTTTCGACGATCTCACTAGAGAAATTGATTCAGCCACCCGAACTGGTTTATTTTGCTGTTCACGCGTATCATTTATGTCTCTGCACCACACCTGTTGTTCGTAGGGCCGTAGTGCATTCCTGCGGTGAGCGTAATCTTCGCCTTAATCAGTTCATCAGACCAGGAACACAACGCGTCGTTCCGTATGATACAATTACCTGCCTGAACTACCTCTCCAGGTACGCCAATAGAAGTTCCACAAACACAGCCAGAAACACTTTAAGACGGTGAAGAACTCACTGAATCGTGGATATTATTTGCGACAATGTAGACAGCAGCACATCAAACGAGGAAGCCGCGATGTATGTCTAACGACACGAATCAAATCGACACATTTCCTTAGAGGTATATTTTTAAAATGAGGGGATATTCGATACGAAATCAATGCAGGCCTGTTTCTGTGCAGACTCGCAAGGGAAAGACTGGGAAGGGAATGAGAGAACCAACCAAGTAGGGCTAAATGTATTTCATCGACACCTTAAGAGCTTTTTGCTCTGGCCTGGATCGGTAACGCCTCTGAGTAGTCGATCTTGAAGGGGTCTATATTAAATTCATAGATAGATAGATAGACAGACAGACAGACAAACAGATAGATAGATAGATACAAACGTGCCACGTGAAACTCTTCAACACTAATCATTAAACCAATGTGTTTTTCGTTGGAAAAAAATCAGGCTACAAAAAAGTGTTTTAGTTTGAAATTAGAGACGCTGTTCAGGTGGTACTAGTTGCAGCTTGACGACGCTCTGCGATAAGAAAACATTGAAAACAATGATTATTAGCGTCGCCCTCCTACTTTATCCAGGCCTTGGACTGGCACTGTCAGAGTGCAAACATTGACGGAGTTAGGCGTCATTCTGCGGTTTGTATTATCTGCTGCATGAGTCATTTTGAGGCCAACGTCTTTAGTTTAGAAGTAGATGAACAGTGTGTATGTCATCTTTCTCGGATGAGCACGTCGTCAAGGCTACGGAAGGCGTATGAAAGACATGCTGTTGTCTGTTTTCTCTTTGACCCCATGGGGTCCAGCCCCTCCCCGTTCCCCAGCGGGGGTTATCATGATGACCCGGAAGGCAAATTCGACGACGTGATCTATCGTATCTCGTGTTTCACTTCCACTCAAATTAACTCATGTTTTTCTGCAACAAAGTCACGGTGTCTCCTGGATCTTATATGCACGCTCTCTTTCTATCTGTCTGCCTGCCTGCCTGCCTGCCTGTCTGTCTGTCTGTCTGTCTGTCTGTCTGTCTGTCTGTCTGTCTGCTTTGGGCGATTCGACGTGACAAAGGCTAGGTCTTCGAGAATCATTTTGTTAAACTCCGGCTTCAGCTAACAAAAATTCTAAAATTCAGTAGCGATGTACCTCCTTGATTTTCTCCAACTAATCAGACGGTCCAGCGTCGTTTCAACTTACTAATCAGGATACGTCAATGTTTCGTCATAAAAGAATGGATCTCTGAGACGGAACGTAGGCCCCCCATGGCGGATATGCAATTTAAAACAGGTAAGTATTAGATTATGAAAGAAATGATAAGGTCTACCGAACAGGACGAACGGATTCAGAGAGGGATATATCGTTACAAGCTCCAGATATAAAAATGGAAACGCTCGTGCTTTAGGAACTGCTTTATTATAAAAACGAGACACTGGAGAATTGTTCCACCTCCTCACAACTCACGGTCCGTGTGACTAACTGACTTATTACTTCAATATCGTAAAAATTGTTAGTTGTTTATCTCTGTGATTGCGTATTTGAGTGACCTTTAAGAAATGGTTTTGAAGGCTTCAGACCTTCTCAGTGAAACGATGCAAGAATTGCTCAAGCATCAGCCTCGAACATTCATTATTTGTTATAACATTTCCAATTTGTGAAATGTTGAGATGAAAAACGGTGACATGTAACGCATACGGTGCTGTAATATTGAAGTTCTTCTCCTGAGTAGAAACATTGAAGAGCGCTGTATAAATGAGCAATGAATAGCTGCAAGTGTCATTATTACTATTGCGATTACGTAGGACTATTACCACGAAGGAAATGGAGACATACATAATGGATAGTGGTATGTCTGTTATTTTTGTCGTTTGACGGTGACTGAAGTATATGACTCTCCGCTGACTCTTTTCCTACAGTAATGACGGTTCTCGCTGTCATTCGATGCCAGGCCAGGTGGTCTTCATTTAGAATCGTTTCGCGGCTTAATGGAATAGGTTGAAACTTGAAACTATATTCTTAGAAGGAAAAACGAACCTGCTATGATGGCCGAGAGCGATCCGAAAGCTAGAAGAAACTACGCTAGGTGGGGGAAGGGATTTTATAACGAATAACACAGAGGCGAGAAGAGCATAATGGAATGAGCTCGATTGCCACAATCCCATTGGCTCAACTATAGTCATCCATTAACTAAGCGGCGAGTTTGGATTTAAATTAGATGTAGGGTGTAGAGCTCGTGAATAGGATGGTGCGCCGCGCTTGCCCTTAGAGTTGCGCGGTCTTAATTTTAGTTAACGTTTACGATTTGTTGGACTAAAAGCACGGTAGCCGATTTGTTGCACTAAAAGCACGGTAGCCGATTTGTTGGACGCAAGACATAGGCGCGCAGGGTTAAAGAAATTTAAATAATACACAATATATTAGTGGTATATAAGGTACCGCATAATTCGATTATTATGAGGCTTCTACCACCGATATTTGCGAATGACATTGAAATTAACGTCCAATTACAGCTGATTTGAAAAGACGTCCTTAACAAAGGTCCGAAATGTGCCACGGAAATCGCAATAAACGTCCAATTGCAGTTGAATTGAAGAATAGATTTAGCTATTACAACTTAGATCGCTCCACAGTCTGTCTTGTGAACACTTGTTTACTTGTATTAATAAAGTAATTAGCTTAGACAAGTGTGAGCTGCGCTCTAATGCATGTCGTCGCACTTTCTGTCGTTGCGCGCTTTTGTCGTTGCGCGCTTTTGTCTTTGCGCGCTTTTGTCGTTGCGCGCTTTTGTCGTTGCGCGCTTTTGTCGTTGCGCGCTTTTGTCGTTGCGCGCTTTTGTCGGGCCTAATCAAATTCTGCGAACTTTACCTAGTGTTGGCCTAATTGAGTAATAATTATGTCGGCTTATTTACATGTTAAATTCGCCACACCATGTATATACATGTATTATAAAGTCGTGTCAATGTGAAAGTGAGACTCTTGTAATTATGGACTTTTTCTTTAATGTTCTGTGAGACCGACAATGCCATGATAAACCCATCTATTATGCCTTAACCAACACATGCCTGTATAAATATATATATTAATACATATATACATAAATATATATATATTTATATATATATATATTTATATACATAAACATACATATAGACGTATATATATATTTATATATATATATCTATATATATATATTTATATATATATAAAAATATATATATAAATATATATATACATTTATATATATATATATATAAATACATGCACGTGTGACTCTTGATACACACGAGTACATAGTGTAATTAGATAGAAACACATACGGACGTGTATACATCCTTATGGTTTGTATTTATTAATTTATATCACTACATGCAAATATACTTATACATGCATACACAATATTGCATACACTCGTGCGTACATACATTCGTACATTATACAAAAACATCAATGCGTCCATTAACCGACGAATTATGTAGCGCCATCTTTATCAGCATCGATAACATAACGACACGTGTCTAGACACACGATATCTAGCTGTAAAACACATGTGCACCTGCTCTATTCAGTCATTGCCTCGTTCATCACCAGAATATCGTGTTCGCAGTTCATGCGTATCGTACCTGTTGCGATAATCCTTATACGGCTGTACGTGAATAACACGCAGTCGAGTACGTTCTCGTCTGTGGGGTGTCATATTGATGATGGAGGAGCGATATGGCTTCGTCGTTGTTAGGCTTCTCCAGATTACAAACAGCCGTCGACGGAGAGAGAAAAAGACGAATTAATTACAGCGGGTGTTTCAACGCTGTTTCATGTGGCGCTATATAATTTAGATGATGGCTAGAAGATGACATACGCACATGTGCAGATAGGCCTATGTATATAATATATATATATATAATATATATATATTATATATATATAATATATATATAATATATATATAATATATATATAATATATATATTATATATATTATATATATATGTATTTATATATGCATAATTTCAATTATGCATGCATATAATACATAAAAATAATTATACGATACATTTTGATATAATTTCTTAATCGTCACCAGTTAAAGATGGAAATTAGTTTCTCATCGTTAGGCCCTACGTATAATAATTATAATTATTTAAACATTGACATTAAATTAAAGATCAATGGCTAAACCAGAAGTCTCCAGAAGAACGTGCCCTTATTAAACCACTGTGATGCGAGTTATAAACCTAATTAATGTATCATTTATCATAATAACTAACTGACTTCTCGCATTTCCTTACAGAAAAATCGTGCTTAAAATTATCGTCCAACCCCATGCAGAACTGGATAGTGGCGCCCATGTCTACCTGTAGCACCTGCTTAGACACCGTTTTTAGCGAACGTCGCACAGACAGGGTCTTGCCCGAGGTTTCGCTCCTCTGTTGCCAACACCTCGCGACATACTTGCAGCGCGGGCTGCGCAGCTATGACGACATCCATTGTCGACGTCAGCGTGAGGTCGTTGCTATGACGACGCGTGGCGCGCAGACTTTGGAGGAGATCGCGACGTATTGGCGGATTACGTCGACTGGCTGGACACAACAGGCGCCATCTTGTCACGTTGACCAGACGAAGCCGGGAAGTGTGCACAGAGGTGGTAAGCGCAGAGGGGGCAGAGGAAGATGGTGTGAAAGGTGAGAGAGGGGCTTCAGTCGGCTGGCTTCGCTCGGAGCGGCGACGTCGTTGATGTAGAGCGTGCTGTGAACAGCAGAAAGCGTCTTGATACATACAATACCACGCATGGAGTAACATGAGAAGCAACTTTGAGTTTAACAGCTTGGCAGTGCTAGTCCAAACCCTGGATAAAAAGAGGGTAACGCTAATATTCCATGTTTTTACATAGTGTCGTTTAACTGCAATTAATCAGCCAACAGCGGGCTTCATATTTAGTTCAGAATTTTCCATGGGATATAATATTATACGTGCGTTGGCAGTATAGTCTTAGTTTAACGATGCCACGAGATAATAAATTTTGCTCTCCTCTTTCCTTAATATGGGATTGGCTTAAAAGAATACAGCCGAGCAATTTTTTAAAATTATATACATCATTCAACAAAACGCAGTTATTTATAAGGTTAGTTAGATGTGATTTAAAGGTGTATAATATGAGAATTATGTATCTGCTCAAAAATCAAGGGGGTTGTTCTGACGAGAGATTTTATGTACCATTATGTCATTGTCATATCATATCGTATCACATCAAATCATAATAATATCAATTCCTTCAGTTGAACTGAACTTTGTAATATGCATGAGTTAAATAAACGACTGGATAAAACCTTTACTGGAACAGTTACTGTGGGTGAATCTCGTGTAATGTCTACATAGGAGTTGAAATGCGAACTAGTCGTAGTGGTTAACCGACACTGTACGATTACAAAGATCACTAGAGTCGCCCTCCTCTTTTATTCATGCTTGGGACTGGCGCCGTCAGAAAGCGAACGGTGGCGGATTTGAGGTACGAGCTAACCTATAGATACGACGAACTAATCGAAATTGCCATATGCCATCGCTACAACGCATTTGAAAGGTGTTCAACAGGCAGCCCTTCAGGGTTGATTTTCAAATAATGAACTGTTTATTTAAGAACACTTACCATGCGATGAAATTTACCCCGAGCCGCAAAACCTTTTAAGGAGTTAGGGTAACAACGTATTTTGGCAATTGTGCTAAAGCCTCAACTGCTTGCACTCTTATAGTGCCAGTCTAAAGCCTGGATGAAGGAGGAGGACGACGCTAGTGATCTGTGTAATTTCGCAGTATCGTTAAACTGAAACTACTAACGCATCCTACTATATCTGGTAGCGAGCGACATCGCAAACTGACTAGGAAAACGACTTTCAATGTTTTATTCGAACTGAAATAGATTTCAGCTCGCCACCTAGCGAATATCGGTGCACATATCAAAGTCTAGCTTTATGAACACGCAAACTATAACATAGTACGACCGTCATTCGTAATCGTAATTCTACAAATTTTAAAGTGTTACTTGTCGTCGCCGTTTGCCGTTTTCATCACAATCGTCTTCGTCGTCATCGCAATTGTTGCGATATTCTTTAGTAACAAAAGAATCAGCGAAATGATGATAATCTTACAACGACTGCAACGATGATGACACCCGTAATAGCCAAACAAAGAGGACCAGCGACATCTATCGAATGCTCGGTTGATCTCTCATCCAATCGTATTTTAGGAAGGCTTACCACAGAGGACACAACTGTCAACGAAAAATGCAACATAAGCATTAGGGCTATCACAGTACCGAAAAGGTGATTTTCACGATTCGGTCAAATACGAATTCGAAGCCGAATTATTATAGTGCACTGACAAATTTCAAAATTTCAGATGTGAGCAAAAGTTTCAGTTCAGTAAATTCAAATCATAAAAAAAATAAACAGCTAAAACCTTACAAAACAATAGGCCCATGTGATCACATCATTATCACCACCACCACCATCATATCCTACATATTTAACGTTCTGTTCCGCCATTTCTCTATTTACTTGGTCATCGTTGCTCTGGCAACCACTAGCACCGCCAAGTCAACCTCTTACTAAGGTCACTATAGCGAAATTTATATCAGAGCCCTCATCATCATCACCATCGTCGTCGTCGTCGTCGTAATCGTCGTCGTAATCATCACCTCCGGTTAGAAGTTCATCTTCATGTGTTGTTGACATTGGGAGTCCTATCCCAGTGAGTTGATGAGCCGTCGAAGGACCTTCTGGAAGGCCCTTGGCAGTGGATGGACCCAGTGGGACGATCGAAGTGACGGAGGGAGACGGGAGGACGGCTGGAACCACCCGAAAGGCATCCACGAAACTCCTCTCGTTCTCCTCGGACTCAAACTCCGATGCTGGAATACGTTATTGGAGTAACTAGATGACTGCGATGATGATGATAATGACTTGAAAGAAGATGATGATGATGATGATGTTGGTGAAAAATAAGATGATTGTAGTTATGGTGGTGGTGATGACGAAGATGATGACGACGATGATGACGACGACGACGATGATGATCATGATGATGTTGATGGTGATAAATAAACATTGTGCATACACGATAAATGTCAAGAAGACCTGCGTAGGTTTAAAATTATATCGTTAGATTTGCATTTTAAACTCATTAGTAATACACGCTCGAGGTGGTGGCTGTTGCAATTTAACGACACTGATAGCAAAGATTATTAGCGTCGCCCGCCTCCTTTATCCAGGCTTGGGACTGGCACTGGCCGAGTACTAATAAGAACGTTCATAAGAACAAAAATTGAATTAGCATGACCACATGATGTTGTAACTGATAATAACATATATGGATTCAGAAAGTGACGTCGGACATTTAAACTTGCCCAAAAATTCGAGAACCACAAGAATAGGAAGCTGACGTAATCGGCTATGACAGTGACAATGAGTCGTCTGAGTGGATAAAACAAATACTTAATTACTTTACATTACATTGCATTTTATTACACACAATGGAAATTACGAATAATCTGCTAAGACACCTTTAAATCGCGATAAATTTGGGCTATATATAGCAAGGACCAAATTGATTTGTACGTGTCAGTTAACGACTAACCTTGCAAATCACGTCAACTTAGTGGAACAGTACGATGCATAACTCCGCAACTGCTTGCACTCTGGCAGACTGGCAGTGCCAGTCTCAAGCCTTGATAAATGAGGAGGCCGATGCTAGTATCGTCAAACTGAAATTACATACTAACTTCCCCACTGTTCGCTATCTGATAATGCCAGACCCAAGACTGGATTAAAGAGAGGGGCGATACTAATGATCTCTGTGGCATAACATCACCGCTGTTGTATTGTATAGCATTGAATTGCATTTACATATTTCTAAAGCGCCTCTGCTAGTACAACCTAATCAGAGATGCTTCTAGGGGGAAAATTCCTGCATGCAAAGGAAAGTCTTAAGAACACGGGCTGAAACAGAAGCACGACCGAGAGGGAATATCGTTCCAAAGCAAAGGACCAATAGACGTATGCGGTAGGCCTATTGGCCGGAAGGCGTCCGAGTCCGAGGTTCCAAGAGGCTATGGAATAAGGAAGGAAGAGTACGACGAGAGGCGGCCGAAGGAGCTATTAAAAGTACTATTTCACTGAGCCTTGTTATAAGAGGTGGGCAAAATAAATAAAACGTAATTGCTATATACACTGTGAGTCGGCTGCAGGTGATATTAAAAGAGGATGGCCAACATTGACGACCCTTGCTGCCATAAAACACTGCATAATATTGGAATATAAAAATGATTATAATCGAGCAGGTGAGATACCACACCTTCAAAATGCTGGAATATTCTGATACTTAAAAGGCATACTTTATCTAACATGCACCATGTTACAGAATTTTCCATTGCTTGAAGTGCGATGAAGATGATAATAGTAATTAGACGAAGATAGAAAGTATTTGTTTTTTGAATTTCAAATAAAAATAAAATTTAATTCTGTAATTTTTAACTACTTATGCTTATCATGTATTTCGAATCTTTGGACTAAGTTTAATTTACCTTTCGAGCTTTCTCGTGTGTGAAATTGTTTTGTAATATTATTTTATTTGCATCAAATTAATCATTTTGACCAAATGATGTGCATCTGCCTTATTTCAATAATAAATGAGTGGTTTTTTCAGGCTCTGTCAGACAACTTTATCTACAGAGCTTTTTAATGATAATTATTTGAAATGTTCTGCTGAATTGATACCATAAGAGGACGTACATTTTTTCGAATAAAAAAGATAATAATATCTAGCTGTCGTCCTATTTCTTCAAAAATTCCGCTAAATAATCTGCAGTAATAATTAATAACAGGTGCAATTTGACACCTTGAAAACGCTTTCAGGCAGTACTATAATAACCGTGAAAAGCGTTTAATATTTGAATGTATTTCTACCGGATCCACGACAAAAATTTCACAGACAAAATGTTCAACGACAAAATGTTCACGACAAAACGTTCACAGACACAACGTTCACAGTAAAAACGTACGTTAGTTTTTCTAACTGACCTAGCTGGAACCTTTAATTTGCTCACATGTATGGAAGCAGTATGAAAGAGCCATTGTATGGCACTTAGGGACAGGCCCGTAGCCACGGGGGGGGGCAATTTGGGGCCGTGCCCCCCGCTAAAAGCCCAGCATCCAAGCACATTATTTAATGATTATTAGTGTGCCCAGCGAAAAGCCAGCGTGAGTCATAAGAATAATTTGCGTCGTTTAGACATGGTTCCTTTTTGCATAGGCTAGCCGTTAGTGTTTTTAACAAACCGTTCTAGTCCTTTTCTGATCTATCTAATGATGTTAAATAATAGTTAATACATTTTTGTCTGCTTTTAATTTGATTTAAATCTGTGAACGTTTTGTCGTGAACGTTTTGTCGTGAACATTCTGTCGTGAACATATTGTCGTGAACATTCTGTCGTGAACATATTGTCGCTGAACATTTTGTCTGTGAACATTTTGTCGTGATACCATTTCTACCAACAGCGCTGAAGACTGTGACATGCAGTCGCGATAATGCCGTTAAAAACGGATATTTTTTGCATAGAAGCAGGAGACGGTTAATGACCTTTGACACCTTTAAAACGATGGCTTCCAGAGCTATAAAAGGCATCAAAATTAGAGCTGAGCTTAATTATTCCAAGTTGAAAACCATTGTTAACAAATCGTGTGGTATCTTGTTGAAATAAAGAAATGTAGCTTAATATTGGAATCACAGGCAAGTTTTTTCGCCATTGCAGCAGCTGTCTAACAGTGCCATCTGGAATGATACAGAAAATCAAAAAAACTATAGAAAATAGATTGGATGGAGGCAGACGGTTTACATGGTCAAAGACTGTTTGATTTTGTTCGTGCTACCAGCTTAGCACGATTACTCTACGTGCCATCCGTTTGGTGGGATTTGTCAACGTTGAGGATTGAAATCGCCTTAATGGTTTGCTAAGAAAAATTAACTCGTAATGGCTCCTTCCTGTTGATATCCTTCTTTTGAAGAACATTGCTCTAAAGCTGACGTCGCTCCTTTCAGTGTTGTATGCAAGACATGAAACTTCAAGACCGAGACGAGACAGAGACAGTAAGGTACCAAGACCGAGACCGAGACAGTGAGGTACCAAGACCGAGACCGAGACACTAGGTTCAAGACAGTACGAGACAGTAAAAGACAAGTGATCCTATATAAAATGCTGAAAAATGCTAATGTATCAGTTTTCGGGAATAATGTTTATTTTTAATTTCAATTTGAAACTTATAATCTATATAGCACAAATTCCTGAGAACTGTTTTTATATAGCCTTGCAAGATTTTAAGACAGTTCACGCGAAACTTATCGAGACCGCTTGTTCGAGACAGAACAAGACATTCACTTCAAGACAGTTCCTAAAAATTCGAGACACTGCCTCGAAATCGAGACCGAGACAGCAGGCTTCCGAGACCGAGACCGAGACACTGTCTCGAGACCATACAACTCTGGCTGTTTTCCGCCCAGCCCTGTTGAACCCATGTCATACCCTTCACGACCTGCTCCGTTCCCGTAAAATCACCCCTTACAAAATGCGATTCATGCCACACGATGGTCGACCTCATCCAACCTAGAGCTGATGCTTGTGTAAAAGATCTTTATTATGCGAATGTTTATGACTTAGCTTAAAATTAATGCCATTATTTATAAACGCTGTAAGCTTTGTACGTTTGCTGGTAGTCTAATAACAAACATTCTTACTTACTCACTAATCTTCTACGACACCTTTAAATCGTGTTTAACTAATGTTATATAAATCCATAAGCCGTATTTGGTCAGTAATGATTCTATAACTTCTACAGATTATATAGAACAGGAGGAAATTTACCCATTGATTAAAACATATATAATCAATAAATGGCAATTGCAATATACTAATGATGATAAAGGAAATTTTTATAAAAATATATGCCCAATTGTTTCCACTGATATTAAGTTAATAGATCCATGTAGACAAAAAGAGGTTCAAATTAGTCGTTTAAGATTAGGAGTTGCCCTTACTAATAAAAGATTATTTCTAATGAGAAGGCATCCCAATGGATTGTGTGACTTATGTAAGACTACAGACAGTATCGCACATCTACTAATGGAGTGTAAGAAAGAAAATATAGCCTCTATGTTGAAGGATCAATGTAGCATTTATAAATTGGAATTTAATGTGAAAAATTTACTTGATGTAGGATGTATACAAAGTGTCATTTATAGACTTATTAAAACAATAAATAAAGGGATTATACTCTAATTAAATCTCTTTCATTTATATTACTATATAATTTATTGTATGTGTATATAGATGGACTAGACATATCACGTGTTTATCAGGATGACGCATATCAATTAACTCATGTGATCTCAGTAGCATGCATACAGATTATAGTGGTTTATAGATGTATAAAAATAATAATTGTAGGTTTAATATTATAATTCATAATATCTTATAATTATGTTATAATTAAATTACATTGTTAAATAATAATGGAATCTA
The DNA here is from genome assembly GCA_959347315.1 of Bimastos eiseni. Classification (NCBI taxonomy): domain Eukaryota; kingdom Metazoa; phylum Annelida; class Clitellata; order Crassiclitellata; family Lumbricidae; genus Bimastos; species Bimastos eiseni. The sequence continues at coordinate 2,462,526 of OY365818.1, forward strand.
TAACAACACATAAGGAAGAAAGAAGACAAATAGACTAAAGAAAGAAAGAAAACAGAAAGACTAAAGAAAGAAAGAAAACAGAAAGACTAAAGAAAGAAAGAAACAGAAAGACTAAAGAAAGAAAGAAAACAGAAAGATAAATGATTAAAACTATATACGAAATTGAACTGAAATGTAACAAATTTTAAAGACGTCAACGGCCTGTGTTGCTATAGGATGTCGTTAAACTGTTGAATAATAATAATTGGTCAGTAAAATGAATCTACATCATCAAAAAAAAAAAAAAAAACCGGTGCAGGAGAACGAGAAATACAAATTGAAACAATGAAAAGCAATATTAGAACCACAGGTGAAATTTTACACCTTTAATATAGCATTTCAACGGTGCCATCCTCGAAAGCCCATCTGGAAGGGGCTCTTGGGTGCAAAGGGCTGGAAGACTGGATCACGGCTGGAATAAAGGTGCCATATAGATGCTTGATTAATAATTACATTACATAATATTACAAAAGTAAGACGGGTGTTGTTATAATAGCAAAAATGCACCAAAGGCTTTGAGCTCCTGATTGTTGTAATGCCAGTCCCAAGCCTGGATAGAGGTGGAGCGCAATGCCAGTTATATTAATATGACACAGTTTCGCTAAGCGGCTAATACCAGTGACCTTTGATACCGTACCTGGGATATTTTTTATAGAAATGGTATGATCTTTAATAGGAGGTAGTTCTGTATTTGCCTCTGCTCTTACGGTTCTTCTTTTCTCGATGGATTTTCACACTGGAGGCGCCGCTCATTAGGTTATACTGTGTACAACCTAGAAGGCGTTTTGGAAATCATCAGTTATAACAATATAATATTGAGCGCAGCACATTACAGGCAGGGGTGTAACAAGCGGGGGGCAGGGGGCTCCGCCCCCTCCCCAGTTTCAAACCTGGGGGGGGGGCAAAGTCAGTGACTCCCATGTGCCCCTCAAATCTGTTCTTTTATGTTTCTCCAATGGCACTTTAAGATAACTATTGTTAAAATAATTCGTGCCCCATTTTTCAAATTTCTGGGGGGCAAAATTCAAAAAGTGGGGGAGGGGCACAAGCAATTTGTTTGCGCTTCGCCCCCCGACGTTTCGAAACCTTGTTACACCTCTGATTACAGACCTACCTGTGTTGCCATCGAATTCAAACGCCTCACGCTGTGAAATTTTCATTCCGCTTACTTCTTTTCAGTTAGTCTGTTAAGTTCTAATATTGTATAATAAATTTTCATTAACGGGGTTTACATCAAGGGCCACGACAGTCGCAAATTGTCGTTAAACTGACGGGTTCAACCAAATTGGAACAACTCAAAAATGTTCTGTGACAGATAGTAATGGTAGTTTCAGCTTAATTAACAACACCGTTTGATAACAAATATCATTATCATTGCTCTCCTCCTTTATCCAGGCTTAGGACTGGCACTGCTGAACTGCAGGTAGTGGCATATAGGTCAAAATATAATAATTATATCCAGCAGCTGTATAGGTGACATTAAAATACGTATGGTCAACATTAGCGACCATTGCAGCCGTAGGATACCGAAAAAATTGGAATATAATATTAATGGAGCAGATGAATTTCGACACCTTTAAAACACAGGCTACATAATGTATTTCAATTCAAATCTTTCACATTCGTCGACTTTAGACATATCCATATTATTTAAAGTGTGACAGCAGTAAAAAGACAAGTAGAACTTTAAAATCGTAAAGTGTATAAGGATCGAATGTCTGTTATTATTATGTATTTTGAATTTTTGGCCTTAGTTTAGTGTTGTTTTCATCCCAGGCCTCTTGTATGCGAAAATTGCAGCGGAAAAAATAATTTTATCGCAATAATGTGTATAATTATATGATGCGCTACCCACGTACGTCAATTCGTCGTGTTTAATCATGAATGTGAGTGATATTGTAAGCATCTGCTTGACAACTTCGAAGGATTTTTGTTGATCAATTTATTGATGCCATCGGAGGACGTAACACATTTGAATAATAAACCATAATATCAAATTACTTATAAAACGACTCTAACTGACGCGTCATGTCGCTACAGAATCGAAATGGAATAACAAGGTCATGTGGTCGTAGGGATTATGAGATCGTATTTTAACTAGATGTCGCAGGATCACGGTAATTCCTGTTTCATTATTTTAGATGTGTGACATGATGATAATTAGCAAATAAAACTCAAGGTAAAGATAAGAATCATTGTGTGATAGCATAGATCATTGGTGTCGCCCTCCTCCGTGGGACTAGTACTAAATTGCGTCCAAACATAATAATTATATCCAGCCGTCGGTGATATTAAAAGAGGTATGGTAAACATCAACGGAGGTCTCTTAGGTAGATACCGCGATACGCTGGATGAGACATTGGAAAATAATAGTAATAGAGTAAATAAAATTCGACACCCTTAAAACGCAATATACCAATTGTATTTAAACTCAAATCTCTAATCATCAGAAGCTTAGAAAGTGGATCCAAATGAATACAGTAATCACCATTGCCTGAAGTGTCGTACTCTGACAGTACTGACAGGGATCAAAAATAAGAAGAATTGCATTAAAAATTCAAATTGAAATACGAATCTATTATCGTAATTTTTCTTATTATTATCCTAAACTAATAATCACCTGTAGTGTAATAAAGGACACTACAAGTTGCGCAATCGACGGAGGATATATGATTACTATGTATTATAACAATGTATTATTTAGTTTAAATGTAATTGTAGCTATTATTTGTCATGTGAACATTTGAATCATGCTGGACTACAGAATATTCAGATCGGCTATGCACTTAACGAACTTTACATGTACGTGACAGACTAGTAGCAGCTGCTAATCGCTTCTGTAATTGGCTTAAAAACTCCCAGCGCATTACCAGATTCGCGCATCTGACAGCAAGAGATAGAGGGATAAATAGAGAGACAGGAAGGAGACGTGGAAAGACACATTATGGGAGATTATGGGCAAGGGCAAGGCGACGGAAGTGGGGGAGTGACGAGAGATGGGACAGATAACTCGGAAGGAGGACGGTCCAGACGGACGATGGAAGCAAGAGAGGCAGAGGCGACAGGTGAAGAAATTAATCAGACATCCGACAGAGGAAGAGAGGAAGGATATAAATATGGGACGCGGGCGAAAGTGAAGGATTCGCCCAAGAAGGAGTCAATAGGCAAGGAGAGTGCGGAGTGCTACAGACGAGATTTGCTGATTATCTCTAAACGCATGACTTGATGCCGAAGTTGTTTGACTGAGGGCGGATCGGGACATTTAATATTACATAAACCAGTTTGCTGTGAATATACGTTTGCGTTCTTAATATGTCGTAACATCAAAAAGTCTTCGCTGATTCCGTGGCAAAACGAACTTACACCCACCGAAGAGAAACGCCAGCTACCACAACTACTTATCACCGCTCGCCACCATATACCTTTGGAAGAGACGATAGACAAAAATCATCTCTTCCAGTACATTAACTAAATCACGTGACGTCTGTCTGTCCAGCAAAAGTCACCGGGTACAGTAACGTTTTGTCAGTTTTTCCTTAAATCTTTGGTAAACCTTACTGCATCCGGTGCTGTTTGTCTTCTATCTGTCGCCGGAGTTAAGTAAACAGATGTTCAATTCGTGTTTTAAAAACCATTTTTTCACGTGTCTGTAACTAGACTGTAAGTTTATTTGCAGTTATTAAAATTGAATGGAATCTTAACGGGTAATGCGTATTTTTGGCATATTTTAGTACTGACCTCGGCGAACTGACCGTTTCGTTATAATGTGTATCTTAGCTATGCGCCCAGCGTCTTAACCACTAATCTAGCAACGTTAAAATTAGGTATGAGCCGTAATGTTTCACAGGTCAACTGCTAGTTACTATATATTTCGCATCTGTCGAAAGATACCGCGAAACATTGGAAGGGATATAATTATAGAGCAGGTGAAACACAAAACTTTTGAAATGCTTGCAACCAAATTTATTTAAACTCCAATCTCAAATCTTCAATGAAAAAACTTGCATCGCTTTGAGTTGAAGTGTGATAATACTGATGATAACAGCGATAACACACTAGATTAAAAATCACAGCAAATTTAAGGATCTGTTTGAAAACTTTAAAAGCTGACTTTGGCAAGACATAAATTTCATTGCATGGAATATTTTGCTGGATTGATTAAGCTATTGGCCAATAATAGCAATGATATCTGATTCTAATCCCCATTACGTCAACAACGACGTTAACTGCGCCAAAGTGCAGCTAAACAATCGACTGCAATGGAAAAAAAGTGCAATTGAAATTTGACACCTTGATAAAGTTTCAAACGATGTCTATAATAATCACACAATTAGTTTAAAAATAGATTACATCTAGTGACATATCAAAACGAAGTTAATGACACTGGTGATCGACTGTCTAATCGTAGCAGATGATGAACTTCGACACCTTTAAAACGTTCACTACCAGAGCTATAAAAGCCGCCGAAAGCTGAAATATTAGCGTTTTGGTAAAGTCTTGGAAAAGACCGATGGCAAAGAACCTGGCGTTCAAGAGCTATGTTGAAACAGCTAAAAGTAATAATTTTTATTAGAAATCATTGGTAAAATGTTACATCCTTAAAATATCAGTTCAAGGGTGCCGTCTAAAACCCTTCTGGAAGGCTCTCTGGGTGGAAGGATCTGCTCGGTCGGAGCCCACACTTTGCACTGCTGGAGTGCCACAAGGATCTGTCCTCGGCCCTTTCTTACTTACACTCTTTACTTCCCCAAACAGTCGTATAGCTAAACATTTTGGAATTCAATTACAACAGTGTGCAGATGATACTCGGCTCCATATTGCTCTGTCACACACTGATCAGTCTAGTAAACCAAAACTGGAAGAATGCCTCTCATCCATGTATGCTTGGTCCTGTTTCAATGGTTTGGCCATAAACCCAGACAAGTCTGAAGCAATTGTATTTGGCTCATGTCAACGCCTGCGTTCTTTCCCTATGCTCTCTAGCATTGAACTGGCGGGCACTGCTGTGCCGCTTTCAGACTCTGTCAAAACACTTGGGGTTACCCTCGACAGCAAGCTTACATTTCGACCTCACATAACAAGCCCTTGTAAATCTTGTTTCTACCACATCAGGGCAATACGTCACATAAGGTCGGCTCTTACTCAAAATATGTCTGAAACTATAACCTGCTCACTTGTCTCCTCTCGCCTCGATTATGCTAATTCACTTTTTGTCGGTCTCTTAGACCTTGAAACTCAAAAGGCTTCAACGTATCCAAAATACGTTAGCTCGAGTAGTGCTCCGTGTCCCACTACGAACATGCTCCTCTGCCCTACTCCACCAGCTGCATTGGCTCCCTGTTGAATTCAGAATCAAATTTAAGTTAGCTTGTTTGACCTACAAAGCCATCATCGCCAGTACATCTACCTATATTCATGCTCTACTAACTCCTTACATTCCTGTGACCTTGTGCGCTTTACAAATTTATTAATAATAATAAGGACCCAGTGGGACGATACAAGGGACTGAGAGACTGGAGCACGGCTTGGTCAAAGGCGCTATAACACATGCTTGATTGCATTACATTCAATACACAAGGCCGTATTTGATGCGCTATGACACAGCGTAGTTAAACGAATGCCAACCGTGATCTCTGAACCCGTACCTTCAACGCTGTCATATAGCTGGGACTTGTTAACTAGAGCTGGCAGCATACATTGACCATTGGCATTTACAATGTGGGCCTAAGTATACAAACACATTTTCCTGCCTCTCGTCATCCAATTTGTTCTGTAGACCAATGTGACCTCTTGGTACATCGGACTTGGAAGGCCTCTGCTCAATACCTCGAACACGCAGCTGTTTATAATCAGTGCCTAGAGTAATATTTGGTTCGACTCATTTTGTTAACAGTTTGCTTTGTAGCTGTGACTGTGCCAGCAACTTACTTTTTAATGACTACAATTCACATTATTACCTGTTCTAGGATAACTATTACAATATTTGATTTTCACCTGTGATTCTAATATTAGGCCTACTTTCCCTTGTTTCAAGGCATTTTGTGGACGCCTCGTACGTTAGTACGCCTATCGTATTTTTTAGAAGAACTTTATAGCTCTGACAGGTACCATTTTAAAGGTTTCGAAGATCTGCGATTTTGTATCATATCTTTATTTTTGTTCAACGACATAATGTGACATGGTCGTTAGCGTCACTGAGAGGAGGTAATGAAAGCAATCAAATAGCAAACGCGTTTCATGATTATTATAGAAATGGGAGCAAGTGTTTACAAAGTGTCGTAACGGCTAATAAAGTGTTAATAATATCGTTTGTATGATCTGGGTAATTCTGGGCTATTTAAAAATATACGAATTTGTCACCTAGATCTAATTGGCAACATTTCATGCATCGGTTGTTTAAAAATGACGCAACGGCTCTGATAGCCATAAGAAATGGCTGAACAATGGAAGGTAATAAATGTTAATATATAATGTTTCCAAAAAATGTTAATAAATACTAGACACCTTTAAACTGTTGCCGCCGACTTTATAAGAAATTAAGCGGCAATTATTCAACAATTTTCAGTTACTAAGTAAAACTTCACAAGTAAAGCACTGTCAATCTCTACGGCTCCGTAAGACAAAAGACTTCCTAAAGCAATGCAAGCAGTTGATGCATTACTAGAAGCTACAACTAGCGTTACGATATGGTAATGCATCTTAAAATCGCTTCCAATCAACGCGTTCTTCGTTCTATGGGTGGCAAAACGCACCTTTAGTATAACGTGATCATCACGAACTAGCCTTTGGACAACCCATTGACTTGACGCAGCGCTCATGAATAAGCCGGTGCTCTATACGTGCGCTTGGCTTTTGAGTGCATGGCGCTTTAGATGTTTAAAGATTACGATTACGATTACTAGGCTAATTTTCTACGAGGTTACTTATTTCCCTTTCTTTTTTGAAAAATATACCACTCCACGCCTACTTTCTATCCCTTCCCTGATCCATGCCAACAATGAGGACTGCTGAGACAGCATCTCCTGGCGCTAATAGCCTTATAGTAAGCGCAATCTCGAGATTTATATAGCGCCAAAACTGGAAGGCGCTGAAGCAGGTTAATTGACATAGGTTTAAAAATCGATAAAGAAATTGAAGATGAAATTGGACACCTCTTAAGCGTTATCTACCGGTGCTCTAGAAATTGTCAAATGCCCTTGCACATCGATAAGCAAGTCTAAAATACAGGTGATAGAGACAATGAAAGACATGATTAAATTATAGATTGAATTGGACACCTCTATAAGCCTCTCTATCGATATTATAATATGTCAGTTGATCCCTCAATTGTTTGTCTCCAGTTAGGACCCTGAAAATTGATGCAACATTCGTCTTCCACTTGCGACCATCCCAGTTATTATAGGCCGATGTAAATTATAAAAACAAATACAAAAGCGTAATTGAGAGACATGATATGATTAGTTTATCAGCATAAGGTATCAGCAAAATAGCCTAAGGGTCTATGCATGGGATGAATGACTTTAAAATGAGCCAATTATTTGAAAAATAAAGTATCTCCGAACGGCCATAATCGGTTACAACTTGGAGTGACACAAAGCCTGGGCATTAATTTGTTATTTTGTAATGTTATTTTGCAATTTTGTAAAATCAATCTTTTGTTTACTAACAGTATCAGTATACAAGTCTGTGACGTGCAGCCTAGAGAGATTTGAGGGTATCAGCTGACGGGGGTCAACTTACGGGGATCCATTGACCCGAAACCCCTGTAATAGTCATTACGCCATAATCAGCTATGTTTAGCTCAAGCTGCTTAACCACCCACCTCAGGTGAGACATTGGATAGATTTGGATATATTGGATAGATTCAGTACAGTAGGTCCTTGGCGATCAATATAATTATATATTTTTTCTAATTATTTAGATTGCATTACATAAACAGCATGTAATCAACTTGCAAGAATTTCTATGCATGATACAAAAAGTCTTTCAGTGATACTTTCATTTCGATATAATTGCCAGGTTTTGCGATTTCAGTTTCGGCAAAAAAAATTATATTTGAAGCACTTTTAGCTGCTAGATCAAACCTTATAATTACCTAATTGAATTCATGTAGTTGAACTAGTATCTATGATTAATATATCAACTCGTTTAAATCTAATTAACTCTGCATGAACTGACTTGCCAAGTGTAAATAAAAATTCTCTTTTTCTGTGATTGGTGGCGCTTCGAAATGTAATGATTTTTTACTGGAAAGCGCCAATTATATATTCAAAACTCTGCTCCTGTTCAAACTTCGATAGTGCCAGTCTTGGGACTGGATGAAGGCGGCGGGCGACGCTGATGATCTTTGGTATCACATTTTATGCCGCTAAGCAGTGGTAACTTATAATAAAATAGCAGATGAAATTCGACACCTTTAAGACGTAATCGACCACTGCTATAACAATCACCATTAATAAAAAATTATTGATAATAATATACAAAATTGATTGATAATAATATACAAAACGGACATAGCAGCAATAGAAACTATATATATATATATATATATATACATATATATATATATATCCACTGAATAATAAAACGCAATTATTAAAGAGCAGATGTAGTTCGACACCTTTAAAAGGTTGCCTGATGCTGCTATAAGAGTATAAATCACCCACCAGTTGCTAATGGGTTCACGTCTATAATCAGTGTATTTAAACTGCAACATCCACCACTTCTGGCACTGTAACGCCTCCGCAGCTAGAACACAGGCAGTGCCAGTCCCAAGCCTTGATATAGGAGGAAGAGCTAGTGATATCTGTTACCACAGTGTCGTTAAACTGCAACTACCCACCACTTGAGCTGTAAGCACGACAGACATACAGACAGACAGAGACAGACAGATAGAGAGACAGAGACAGACAGATAGAGAGCGAGAGATTGAGATCGAAGTTGCTTGTCGTAATCGGGAACGAAATAGACTCCGACCCTTAAACAGTTTTGGCGTCATTCGCAAGAGTACGCCACTGGACACTGGTTGCAACTAAATAGGACGCGGCCGAACAGACAGACACAGACGCATGGTCAGACGCATTATACGTGTATACAAATATTTGTGATCTGGCTAGCATAAAAGTATATATATATATGTATATATATACTTTTACGCTGTATATATATATATACTGTATATGTATATATATATAGTTCTGTGTGCTCGTCTGTGTGTGTGTGTGTGTGTTTGTGCGTTTAGGTGTGTGTGCGCGCATATCTCTGCGTGTCCGTGTATGCGTGCATGTGTTTGTGTGTGTTTGTGTGTTTGCGCGCACGTTTGTTTGTCTTCATGTATATGAGTGTGTGTGTGTGTGTGTGCGTGCGTATGGTGGTATGAGTTCGCGTGTGTACTTGTATGTGTGTGCATGGGTGTATATGTGTGTATGTCAATCTGACGGCCGTCGTTCATTGAAGTCGTAATCGAGACACGCGTCATCCATCGGTTACTTTGGTAATTAATCATCGCTTGCGCCGGTGCCTGCGCTTCGTTGTCACGGGGCCCCGTCAGACGCGCTTTCATACTCTCGAAAAGCCGTCCAAGTCGTCAGAAACTTTTCCAATCGTTCATTACGCACATCGTCCGCCTCTCCTGCCATTCATCACCGTCAGGAAATGTCAGGAATCGACAGAAAACGACGTATTATACGGCTTGACGCTCGGGGGGGAGACGGCGTGTCTTGAAAGGTGCTATATGAATGGAGCAAAGTCAGATTTGGAGTCTTCTTTTGTTGAGTTGATGTCAGCGTGCTCTGATATCGGTCAGAAGGAAATAGTAAGCGGCAGAGACAAGGAAAGACACATAGACGGACAGATGCGTACACAGACTTATAGACGGACGGAAAGACACACAGACAAATGGACGGACAAACAAAGAGACGGGTAGACAAACATATGAAACACAGACAGACAGACAGACAGACAAGGGAATAGGCAAACGGTCAAAAAGACGCATAGACAGACACACCGAAAGACACACGGCAGGACATCCAAAGGGACAGACAAACACACACATACCGAGATGCGAGATAATCCAATCGAGTCGGATATAATGAAATAAGAGGAATATTGTGAATTTTCGTCATGAAAATTTGTTATTAATAAAATGGAGAATTGAGTGATGATAGAATACTCGATGGTATTTATATGATGTATGTAGGTGCAGAGATCGAGGTTCAAATCCTTGCTAGGAGATATTTGGTACAGATTCCTGCTTCACCCGCACCCCTGGCTAACTCAGCTGAAACGAGTAGACTACATTGACCATATTCTGCTTACGTGCTTATGAGTCGGCGAGGAGAGGATTGACCATTCGCCCTGATATGCTGAGGCTAAGATAATGAAGTCGCTGCTATTTAGCACTGTGGCGAACTCACGGCCGGTTTAATAGACTGATCTTCTCTCCGACGTCTTCTTCTCGTTCTTGTTCTTCCTATCCTCCTCCTCCTACACCTCCTCTTTCTTCTCCTTCTCCATTTTCTTCTCCCTCTACTTCTCAACTCTTCTCTCTCTACTTCTCAAATCTTCTCCTTCTTCTTCGCGTTTTCCTCCTCCCCTTCTTCTGCTCCTGCTCCTGCTCCCTCTCCTGCTCCTTCTTCTTCTTCTTCTTCTTCTTCCCATTCTGACGCTACGTGAATAATCTGGCGCTACACAAATGAATGATTGAATATTGGTTCATATTCTAACATCCCAAAAAATAGAGTTCGCTTACGTGGCATGATGACATCATAGACTTCCAGATGATTCTCAGTCCTTGCAGCAACAGTTGTTTTGGTGGCCATTGTTTTAGCTGGAGACTGATTAGGAGTAGGAAGAGGAGCCGCAGTCACAAGTAACTGCAGCTCGTCAGGGCGACCATTAGCGACGAAGACTACGTCCATGGAATCTTCTGACTCCATTTCCTGGTGGTCAGTCTTGTGATTTGGTCCATCAAGCTGTTCGTTAGTTGGGATTTCTTCCGGTTGCTCTCGCGAATGGGCTCGTGCGTAATCGTTAAGGTCGTCAATGGCATCGTTTTCTGACTGTTCTGCTGGATCAACCTCTGCATTGACTGTTCCATTTGCGAGATTTGTCATGGATATAACTGAACCCAAGCCCTCTTCTGCGGAAAAGGTCGCTGTGTTTGTCGATAACACTGATCCTGTTGTCGAAACTCTAAGATCTTTAATCGACTTTCCTGAATATGTCAGGATTTGCGATTCTTTCCCGGGTTGCACTGCATCTTTCCTAGATATGTCAGCTTCTTCTGTGAAAATGTGTGATTTCTCAGCTGATAATTCTGCATCTTCTGGCATAATCCGTGATACATTTGCCGATAGCTCCGTATCTATGTCCAAAATTCCCGTTTCCTTTCCCGACAATTCGTTATCGTTTGCTGCACTTGTTCGCCCATCTTCAGACATGTCCTCATCGTTTTGGGAATGTTTTGCCTCGTGAGTATCTCCCTGATCTTTAGTGTCTCTGATATCGAGGTTTGAACTTTCTCTTAGATTTCCCTCTGATATTATTATTCTCTTGTTTTCATCATGTGGCGTTTCCCCGAAATTCGCTGCTGTTTTCGTTTTAGCAGAAAGTGACTTGTCAACGTTTTCCGACTGTGGATTAACCTCGTGTTTCCCGAGATGCGTGATTCCTTGAGAAGGATTAACAATCGTTGAATCCGGTTGTGAATCTTCAAAGTTCAGTGGAACTGCCTGTAATGGATTGTGTAGCTTTTCGCTCAGCAGTTGCTCTTCCCCTGTTACTTGGAGTTCCAGCTTATCGTTATCAGAAGTTTCTATTGAGTCTTCTGAATCTATAGGTTTGTCTTTCTTTTGGTCGGTTTTTACAGGCAGACGATAATGACGATCCTTTTCCTGGTTGTCTTTTAATTTAATTTTAGTGTTGAGAACAGATTTCTCAGATATCGTAAGTCCTTCCGCTCCGTTTTCTGGGCCCTCGGGAGTCTTCCTTGTATTGTACGAGTCGTCTAAATCGTTTGTATCTGTTTTTGCGTTGCTCGCCATTTTGTGCAAGCTCTGTGCGACAACCGTGCCTTGCTCCTCCTTTGTAATGTTTTGTTCTAAGCGAGGTCTCTCGACTAATTTCCTAAATGATCCTCTTGCTACCCCAGAACTCTCGGATATTGCTCCAGAGGTCTTGGAATCTCCTTTAGATATCCCCATTTCTTCTTCTTCTTCGTTTAAAATATCCAATGTTTCTGGTACTTGCTTATCTGATTCGGGTGCTGCCTCCGAATTCTCTGAATTTGCCCTAAAAGTCTTGGAGTCTTCCTTAGAAATGCCAGCTTCTGCTTTGAAACTCTCCAGTTCTCCCATAGGATCCTCGATATCTTTAGTGAAACGCGTAGATTCTGCTCCAAAATTTTCTGGTTCCGACTCATTGATAAGCTCCTCCGTTGAATTCTCTGGTTCACTGCTCTTTCGTGTTCTCCTCGCTATCTCCTGCTCAATCCTTAGGACTTCTTTTTCTTTCAAGTTGTCTGCGTCACCTTTCGAACGGCTGCCTAGTTCCAATTCGGACACCTGTTCCAAGTTGCTCATAGACGTCTTTTCTCTATCGACAGACACTGCGGATTCGTTCACATATTTCTTTCCATTTGCTGTCGAATAGTTGGACAATAACGACACCACTGTCGTAGATTCGAAAGCTTTCTCTCTCTTCGCTTCTTCCAGTAGATTCTCCTCTGTGTTCTCCGATGTTCCCTGATCCAAATCTTCTGCCACTTTGTCCAACAATTTCTTCAACTTCCTGAGGGTCTTCGTTGAATTTATGGACAATATTTCGGACAGAGAGGATTCGTCGCTCGAAGTTTCAACTTCACTCGACGCTCGCCTTTCAGCTTTCTTGACAAGTTTCGTCTGGTCTGTTAAAGCCACAATATCTCGTTCATCTCTTGAGTCTTCTGTCGCTATCGAGTGATCTTTACTAAGCATTAGTCTCAAAATGACACCATCGCCTCCCTTCTCGTCTTCGGTAGTCTGACCTTTCGCCATTTCCAATCCTGAAGAATAACCACATTTAACTCTTAAGTCATTTTACTACTAAACACGTTGCAAATAAGTGAACACCGACGAATAAATAGCACTGGAAACCTGACAGACACCTTAGACTTAGAGATAATGTATGTTAACAGCATCTGATACAACCGCTTATATACAAATTACGCCACTCGGTGCATAAATACCCAACTGACCATTGGAATTTAATTACAAATTGCTGTGACTTTCTTAAACACCTTTAAATCGTGTTCATCTGTGGCCTATATACACAATATTTTCAACGAATTTGGTCGGTTGCATTGGCCTTAACTTAATGCAACAACTTTGACGTCAACGGTCCTGTTAGCTAATGTAACAGGATTTCGCAAATTTCATTAACTCGAACAGTTATGTTGCGTTTAGCTAAGAAAACTACTTACAAGCGCTCCCAACTTCAGCCCGGAGAAAACCGCAAGATATCAATTAGTCATAAAATGTACGTCTACAAAAGTAATTAATTTCAGGGAACAGACGTAACTTCAGAGAGAGGCCATTCCAAACCCTATGGCCCATCACAGAGAATACGGGGTTAAGCAGAGGTGAAGCTAGGATAATTTGCGCCCGGGGACAAACTAAACGACTTCATATATTTAACAAACTACAGAATTGTCGACCCTTCGGGGTCGTAAAAAATGACATCAAGCGCTGAAGTATGACGAGGGGACGGTTAACGAAAAATGTGACGTCACAAAGTCAAATAAAATATAAAAAATCGCAATTATAATAAAAACTTTTACTCAATTCAACAAGTTCCGCCTAATTAACCGCAATTTTGCAACAATAGTTGTGATTAATGCATTCGTAATTTTGAATTTTTTACGTTTACACTCTGTGTAATTTTTGTGGTTTTGAAAGTTAGGCAGCCAATCTGTTATAAACAAGCAGGAATCAGTTAATTGGCTAAAACACATCAAACCAAAAGAGTCGCTGCACGTGGGCAAGGAGAACTAATGGTGGAAAACGTAAATTATAATTGCTATTACTATTACAGCACTTTTATATAGCGCCCCTTCAAGATCTTCTACTCAGAAGCGCTTCAACTAATCCTAACCCTAAGCCTAACATTAACCCTAACCCCAACCCTAACATCTACCCTAACTTTAACCCTAACCCCACCCTTACCCTAACCTAACCCTGACCCTGACCCTAACCCTGACCCTAACCCTAGCTCTAAAAATAACGCTAACCCTAACCCTAACATTAACCCTAACCCTAATCCAAACCCCAATCCTAACCCTAACCCTAACCATAACCCTAAACATAACCCTAGCATTAACCCTAATCCTAATCCCAATCCTAACCCTAAACCTAATCCTAACCCCAACCTTAACCCTAACCCTAATCCAAACCCCAACCTAACCCTAACCTAACCCTAACCTAACCCTAACCCTAATCCAAACCCCAACCTAACCCTAACCTAACCCTAACCCTAATCCTAACCCTGACCCTAATCCTAACCCTTACCCCAACCCTGACCCTAATTGATATGATAGACGAATAAGAGCTGTATTTGATTGAAATGTCCATTGAGCAGGATGAAGAGATCCAAGTCCTCCATATTTATTCCATGAAGTAGCATTTTACTTATGCATAGGAGAATGGAGAAGCATAAAGTTTGGATTATTTCAAGTAAATGGACATAATTAGTGATCCTGCCAGCCGCAAGATGTCACCAATCAATGGGTAGTAATTATAAATATAGCAGATGAAATTCGACACCTTTGAAACGTTAAGTAACAGATATATAATATATGGAAATATTTAGTCAGACAATTTCTATCGCATGTTAAGCGTTTAGCTTCGTAGTCAATTCTAGTAAGTACATTGTTATTATGGAATTGTATTCGCTAATATTGAAAGAGTGCCACATGTCCCGTGTTTGTCCGTCAATGTTTAAATAGTTCAAGGCATCTCAAACGCAGTCATCGACCCCAACGCTTGTCATCTCTGCACAGTATTGTCTCTTCCGGGCTTATTCGGCTGAATGACTGATTGAATGGCCGAACAAATGACTTAGTCATTGACTGATTGACTGACTGAAGGATAGACTGACTGATTTGTTCAATGACCGACAGCCTGACGAAAATGGGGATTGAGTGAGTGAGTAAGTGAGCGACTGAGTGACTGACTGACTGACTGATTGATTGATTGACTGACTGATTGACTGACTGATTGACAGCCTGTTTGCCTGCCTGCCTGCCTGCCTGCCTGCCTGCCTGCCTGCCTGCCTGACTGACTGACTGACTGACTGACTGACTGACTGACTGACTGACTGACTGACTGACTGACTGACTGACTGACTGACTGACTGACTGACTGACTGACTGACTGCCTGCCTGACTGATTGACTGACTGACTGACCGACCGACTGATTGACTGACTGACTGATTGACTAACAAGCAAACTTCGTCGAGGAATGGACGGATGGATGGTTGGATGGATGGTTGGATGGATGGTTGGATGGTTGGATGGATGGTTGGATGGTTGGATGGATGGATGGATGGATGGATTGATTGATGGATGAATTGATGGATGAATTGATTGATTGATAGATAGATTGACTGATTGATTGATTGATGGTTTGCTGGAGACCATTTGATGCATGGACCATGATATTGAAATACTGGCGCATGGGGTTAATCGACTGATAGCCGAGGATATGGAAGCACTTCTGTCCCCTCGTCCACTCATGGTCATCCATCATCGTCTGAGGCCATTCACCCAAGACTACTGACCCTATCCATGGACTCCTATGCTTAAAATATCCTGAACTTTGAACCTTTACGTCATTTGACCCAATACTGCAGCAGGTCAACAGCATTCGTACGACACAGAATGACGTAATAAGTTGAATTGAAAAACAAAAGCATTGGAGCAGAATATAGTTGCGCTATATAAATGTATTGGCACGGTTATGGTGAAGCATAAAGCGCCTGATGATGTTAGAGCTCAGGTTAACTTTCCAGTTGTACATCAGTATGTTCAGAAGCGGATTATGAATTCCTGAGGAATGCACGTGCCAAATACGTCTGTGACACTGGTGGATGGAGGCAAGGGCCTGTTCTGGTAAGGGAAACGTTTGTTCGACCTGGAATTGACCTCTGCGTTCAAGGTTATTATAATATTATTATAGAAATGTTTCTGTCGGATCTTTCTAGTATACCATGACGCTTTGACTGGAGGCAGGAAGATTGGGACGGAAGGACAGGCGCATAGATAGAGAGGAACGGATGGATGGATGGACGGATGAACGGATGGACGGATGGACGGATGGACGGATGGACGGATGAACGGATGAACGGATGGATGGATGGACGGATGAACGGATGAACGGATGGATGGATGGATGGATGGATGGACGGAAGGAAGGAAGGAAGGAAGGAAGGAAGGAAGGAAGGAAGGAAGGAAGGAAGGAAGGAAGGAAGGAAGGAAGGAAGGAAGGAAGGAAGGAAGGAAGGAAGGAAGGAAGGAAGGAAGGAAGGAAGGAAGGAAGGAAGGAAGGAAGGAAGGAAGGAAGGAAGGAAGGAAGGAAGGAAGGAAGGAAGGAAGGAAGGAAGGAAGGAAGGAAGGAAGGAAGGAAGGAAGGAAGGAAGGAAGGAAGGAAGGAAGGAAGGAAGGAAGGAAGGAAGGAAGGAAGGAAGGAAGGACCGAGAAATGCAGGGAGGGGAAGTGGTAACGAAATGTGACCAGTGGGGAAAATCTATCCTCGTTAAGTTACGCTCGAAACCTCTGGGGATCACATTCTACTGTTGCCGTAAAGGTAATCGTAAAGTTGTGTGCAAAACCTGGAAGTAACGCTATTTAATTTTATTTCTCAAAACAGTTACTTGTTATTTCTGAGAGAATGGCTTTTCGGCGATAGACTACAAATTCAGTGGCGTTAACATGTGGGCGGAAGTGAGCTGTAAGGGGTGAACGAGTAACTAATGTGAGTCAGTCGGAGAAGAAAGGAGATAAATACAGGTATAGGGTGTTATCGTGATACGCATGAAGGGAACTCCTCCGTTGTTCGCGCTCTGACAGAGCCAGTCCCATGCTGGATAAAGGAGGAGGGCGACTCTAATGATTATTGTTATAAGTCAGCGTCGTCAAGCTTTCTCAACGTGGGTCAAGGTGGGTGGCCGGGTGGCCCCGCTTACTGTAACATGACCTCGGTTCTTCTTGTGTCTTCACTCACTTTTGAAGATTATTATATTCAAATAATCTATATTTAATCTACAAATGTTTCAGTTGTGGTCAATAAAAAAAGAATCCTGTCTATCTACTGTTTATTTGGTTTTCCCTTCGTGGGAAATTCCGCTTCAAGGTCTCCTCATAAACAACTAAATAGTCTTAGACTTAGAGAGCAGATGAGTCTTGAGCTTAGATTCGAAGGAGTCCACTGAGTCGACCGATTAATGGTGCTTAGAAGACTGTTCCAGCGTCTAGGACCGGCGCCGAGGCGGCAAGAGACGAAAGAGGAAGCAGAATAGGAAGAGGAGGAAGATGAAGAGGTTGAGGAGAAAAGGAAGAAGAGGAGAAGGAGGAAGAGGAGGAGGAGGAGGAGTAATAATAAGAAGAAGAAGCAGAATAAGAGGAGGAGGAAGAAAATGAGGAAGAGGAGGAGGAGGAAGAAGAAAGGAAGGGAGGAGGAGAAGGAAGAGGAGGATAAGGAGGAAGAGGAGGAGGAAGAAGAAGAAGAGGATGATTCCAAGCAATGTGACAATGAGACAGGAAGGAAAGGCGGATGAGGAGAGGACCAGTTTCTAAGCAGGCAAAGAAAGCAAGGATGTGGAGACCGACAAATTCGAAATTGGCATAACTAGATCTGATTGACAGGTTCCGATTCGCAAGGCACGCCGAGACGCCTACATCCTGTCAGACTATAATTTGATCTCTCTCTCTTTCCGATTTGCATCGGGCTGCTCCGCCCTTCTGTCCGGAATGTGCCACATTAGCACGGGTATACCCCACTTTCACTGGGCAGTCTAGACGACTCCATAATGAAACGACTAGCTTGTGTATTGCCAACTCTTTTCCTTTCTCTTTGTCTCCTAGCGACAGTTGCTAGGAGACTTGAGTCGATGATGACAAACCACAAACCAACGTGGCTTTACTTCGCACTTGGCAACCGAGCGAATTTTGCTTTTTTCTTTGCCTAGCGACGGTCGCTAAGGGTGACGAAACGCCAATGGAAGAGTGTGGGAGATCTGTGATGACGCAGCAACCGTGGCCATCTAGCGGACGGGAAGGATGAGATATAAAAGGCGGGGTACCGAGGTGATCAGAAGGAAATAGTTTTCTCTGCGGGCGAGCCTAATTTCTCATTTTCATCGCGGCTGGGAAGCATAATGACGTCTGGATGAAAGGAGTAGGTCTTTCGAAACTGCCGACGGGTCGATGATGTTTTTCACTTTAAAAATAAGTTATTAAGTAATATAATCGGATCGCGGGATGGGCGAATAATGACGCTTAGATGAAAGCTCGGGTCAATCAGCGCAGTCAATCTTCAGTTGAATCATCTTTTAACTTATTATATGCTATTTATTTTAATATGTGCTCGATGCCCGCTTTTTATGTACACATGAGGTCAGCTGGGAACGGTATCTTTGGCGGTAATAATGAAAATGGTGTTGCTGTTGTTGGAGGTGATACCTTTGGAGGTAATGATCAAAATGGTGTTGGTGTCAGAGGTGGTATTATTGGTGATAATAATGAAAAAGTCGTTGGTTTTAGAGGTGGTAGCTTTGGAGGTAATGATGAAAATGATGCTGGTGTTGAGGTGGTATTCTTGGTGATAATAATGAAAAGTCGTTGGTGTTAGAGGTGGTACCTTTGGAGGTAATGAACAAAATGGTGTTGGTATTGGAGGTGGTATTTGGGCTGGCTTATTGTAGCTGGCGTTGTTTTCACCCATTGCGACGTTGTTCATCATATTGCAAAAGTGATTCTAACATTAGCATATGTTCCACCGCAGACGTCCCTTGTCTAGCATCCTATTCACGTGAACACCTTGCATTGTCTATCCTATCGACACAACTTGAGCCAGAGACTCTGAACATCCATGCCATTTGTCAGCTGTCTACGGGAATCCACGTCTGTGCGTGGGCCCACCACTGGTGACTCTTTTCAGCTTACTGGGCATAGTTTTCCTAAAAGGCGTGTTTTTAAACGTTCACTGCGACATTTAACATCATTTAGGCCAGCGCAGAGAGCGCTTATGAATATAAACATCTACAGGGCGCTATATAAATTCTCGATTACATCACATTATATTACATTTAAAACCTCTTTCTCTCGATTAAAAAATTGTTTCTCGATATTACGTCGATAAATTCCGTCCGGGTCGGACGTGAATAGGGAAAGATTGGAAGAGCGCAATTCATCTTCGTCACCGACGATACCTGTCGCCAACAGGCGCCATCTATTGAAATCTTCACCATAGATCGAATCAAGTTATTGGCTTCGAGAGCTCCGATATATCAGACGAATGCGCCTCGGTCAATTGCGTCACAACTGCTCCGAACTCAATAAATATCGCCCAGGGCTTTTCATTTATCAAATTCATCTTCATCATTATTTCATCGTCATAATCACCTTCGTCGTTATCATGATCGTCATCATCATCATCATGATTTTATTCGTCGTCTTCGCAAAATTCATAAATATATCATCATAGTTATAGTCATAATCAGAAGGATTAGCGTATAATAAATAACATTAATATATATCTGTATATATATATATTAACATGTATATATATATTAACATGTATATATATATATTAACATGTATATATATATTAACATGTATATATATATTAACATGTATATATATATATTAACATGTATATATATATATGGGACTTGTTATCATCAGTTCATACCGTGGGCCCTACTTGTTATCGCACTTCGTCGGTTTTTAATAAAATCAGCAACGATAATTATCATCATCATCATCAATATTAAACATGATGCGATGCATATTGACAATCGTGACGTTAATCACGATTATAATCCCATTGATCAATAGCAGCAGCAGCAGCAGCAGCAGCAACAGCAGCAGCAGCAGCAGCAGCAGCAGCAAGCCCATCCTCGTCACCTTGTCCCTTCGACTGGCCTATGATTGCTAGAAGTATTACTGCTTATAACTGATTTTCGTATAAGGGTGTGACCCCCCCTATCGAGACTGACGTCCCTTTGGGGGTTCTCTCTTTCCATTCCCCTTCCTTTTGTAAACAGTACTGCTTTGTTGCTGTTATAACATTGTTTTTGGGAACAATAAAAAATTATGGTATACTCAACCCTGCTCCTACTTAACCCTTGCATCGTTCTTTATCCGCATACACACTTTCCTCGTTAAACTTAGTCCTCGGAATACCACCACTGTTCGCACTCTCACAGTGCCAGTCCTAAGCCTGGATAAAGGAGGAAGGGCGACTTTAATGACCTTTGTTATCACACAGCGTCGCTAAGATGAAACCACTACTCCTTTTCATTCGTTACACTTCGCTCGATACCGTATTCCTCATTCTTTCTCTCCGGATTATCTCCAGTCTTAATGTCGTCTCTTTAGTGCGATCGAATCTACTTAAAAAAGTCTTCGTCTTGATCTTGAGACGAAATGTTTTGGTCTTTAGATTCGGAGTCCTAACAACGAGAATGTTTTCCCGGTATTGAAAAAAATCCAAATTGGAGTTTGACAGGCGACACAAAAAGATCGGTCTTCGGCGGTATTAAAGCGAAACGAACACCCAATTAGGAAGAAAAACTGAGGCAAGACAAAGGACGGAGCGAGAGGAAGAAGGAGAGAGGGAAGAGGAGGGAGAGGGAGAACGATGAGGAGGAAGAGGGAGAAGGAAGAGAGGGAAGAGGAGGGAGAGAGAGAACGAAGAAGGGAAGGAGGACGTAGAAAGAAGTAGAGAGAGGGGAAGGAAAGAGGATGAGAACTAGGAGAAGGACGCGGAGAGTAGGGAGCTTAATCAATGGGAGTGGAAGGAAGAGGAAGAGGAGAGCAAGGGTGGAATCGGTCGGATGGAAGAAAAGGGATTTGGATATTTAGTGATTGATGAATGGAGGAGTATGTGGAGCATGTGGATATGAATCTGTGGGATGAATCGAAGAGGAGAAGTCACATGACGAGGGATGACATCGTAGCATATCTGAGAATCTATGGAACGCTCTTTCCAGTAATCGTAGTCGTAATCTCAGGACTTGTACAGCTCCATTCGAAAGCCAAGCTTCCACAGCGCTGCGTCAAATCAAATCGGTTATCAAAGGGGTCGTCCGAGAACGGTCAGAGTCCGGTAGAAAGATATGACGAAGAAAGAGGAGGAGAAGGAGGAGGAAGAAGAAGAAGAGGAGGAAGAGGAGGTGGAGGGGGAGGAAGAATGGATCAGAGTTGATAGTAGGATGGAAGTGTTGCTGCTGGAGGAAGAGTGTACAGGAGGAGGAGGAGTAGGGAAAGAAGGAGAAAGAAGATATTGAGGAGGAAGATAAGTTATAAGAGGAGATATGCAAGGAATAGGAGGAGAAGGAGGAGGAGGAGGAGGAGGAGGAATCACTGCACGAGGAACAGAAAACATGGCAGGAACTGGAGGGGGAAGAGTAGGAGAACCACGAGAGGAGTCTGGGCTGTATCGACGTCTTTCGAAGGAAGGGTAGCCCACGGAAAGCCATTATCCTGCGATAAAACGCAGAGGGCGACGGCTTTGGTCGGACGATGTCGTCCGAATGACGCAACGGATTAGCCGCAACGCATCGTTACACGTCGCCTGCGACACAGATGGAGTTTCAAGAGAAGAGGAGCAGGAGGAGGAAGAGAGGCAGCAGGAGCAGGAGAAGCAAGAGGAGCAGGAGAAGCAGGACGACAACGACGAGGAGGAGGAGGAAGAGAAAGAGGAGGAGGACAAGGAGGAAGAAGAAGAGAAGGAGGAGGAGGCGGTGGAAGTGGAATAGGAGATGGAGGAGGAAGCGGAGGAGGAGGAGAAAGAGAAAGACAAGGAGGAGAAGGTGAGGAGAAAGAGGAGGAGAAGGAGAAGTGGAGGATAAGGAGGAAGAAGAAGAGGAGGAGGAAGAGAAGGAAGATGGATTCGGGCAACTGATTGGCATATGATGAGAATGAGAATGTTGCCGCCCCGTTCGGGGAAGTTTCTATGAATCTCTGCGTATGTTTGTATATCCATCCGTGAGTGAATGTCTGTGTGTGTGTGTGTGTGTGTATGTATGAGAGAGAGGGACAGAGAGAGACAGGAGGAGAGAGTGAGTGAGATAGGGAGGGAAGGAAGGGGGGATGGACGGACGGGAGGGAGAGAGGAAGGGAAGGAGGGAGGGAGTGTGAGGGAAAGTGAAACAGAAACAGAGATATATAGAGACTGAGCGTGTGTGTGTGTGTGTGTATGTGTGAGACTGAGAGAGACAGAGATACAGAGAGAGAGACAGAGTGAGACAGAGAAAGAGAGAGAGAGACACAGAGAGAGAGAGAGAGAGACCTGTAGCTTTCTTTGTCTGCCCCTCTGTCTGTATGTCTGTCTGCCTGTCTGGCTGTCTCTCTCTCTCTCTCAATTGCTCTTCCGTCATACGACTCCATTTCCATTTGTCGTTATTGCTCGTCAAACCATCAATCCATCCATTCACTCATCCATTTAATGTGCATCCATTTAATCTCTCCTTTCCCTCTCTACCACCCTCCCTCTCTCCATCCATCTATCCATCCATCCATCCATCCATCTATCCATTCATCTATATATCCGTCCGTCCGTCCATCCATCCATCCATCCATCCATCCATCCATCCGTCCGTCCGTCCGTCCGTCCATCCATCCATCCATCCATCTATCCTTTCATCTATCTATCCGTCCATCCATCCATCCATCCATTGATCCATCCATCCATCCATCCATCCATCCATCTATCTATCCATTCATCTATCTATCCATTCATCTATCTATCCGTCCATCCATCCATCCATCCATCATCATCCATCTATCCATTCATATATCTATCCGTCCATCCATCCGTCAAACCATCCATTCATCCATCCATCCATCCAAACATCTATCCAAGCGTCCAACCATGCGTCCGTTCTGCATTTTTCCACCCTATCCATTAATTCATTGCTGAATCGATCTGATGATTGTATCAATTCCATGACCGACTCCGGATACGACGGCCTTGACCCCGATTGACCTAGTTTAGCGACCTACCACTTGACGTAGCATCATCCTCATCAACAGATGCGGCACCGCGAGGCACCAAAGCGACAGAAGCAGCAGCAGCAGCAGCAACCAAGGCCACGAGAGGCCACTGGTCGCCTATCGTCCCAAATCTGAAATATAACGAGCTATCGATTCACCATCAGGGAACGATAGAATGAGGACAAATGTAGCGCCCACACACACACACACACACACACACACACACACACACACACACACACACACACACACACACATATATATATATATACACAAACACACATATGCGCACACATATATATATATATATATACATACAAACATACATACACGCACACATACACGCACACATACACGCACACATACACGCACACATACACGCACACATACACGCACACATACACGCACACATACACGCATATACACACGAAGCTTAGAGGACTAATATATTCGTATTAAGATGATTATGACGATGGCGACGGTGATGGCGACGACGGTGAAGATGACTATGACGGTGACGGTGACGGTGACGATGATGTGTTCTCTGAACGAAGGCAGTTTCATTGGTTTTAAATGCCACCTAAGAATTTGTAAGGTAGGTGAGCAATTATTATTATGGATGAGCAACTTCTCCGAG